>LR753306.1:2565742-2581798 GCA_902729485.2 Mus minutoides | reverse complement strand
ATGCTGAAAGGGACCTGATATAGCTGTCTCATGGGAGGCTATACCAGTGCCTGGCAAACACGGAAGTGGTTGCTCACAGTCAGCTATTAGTTGGAACACAGGACTCCCAAGGAAGGAGCTAGAGAAAGTACCCAAGGAGCTGAAGGGGTCTTCAACCCTATAGGTGGAAGAATAACATGAACTAACTAGTTCCCCCTGCACTCACATCTCTAGCTACATATATGGAAGAAGATGGCCTAGTTGGTCATCATTGGGAGGAGAGGCCCCTTGGTCATACAGACTTTATATGCCCCAGTACAGGGGAACGCCAGGGCCATTATGTGGGAGGGGGTGGGTAGGGGAGCAGGGTGGGGATGGGGGAGGGTAAGGGGAAATTTCTGGATAACACTTGAAATGTAAATGAAGAAAATATCTAATAAAGAGAAAAAAAATTTAAAAAAAGAGAATAAATGTTAACATACCAGTAGTGCACTCATAAAATAAGATAGTTAATGAGAAAGTCATATTATAAAGTGCTCTGTTCCTCAAATTGTGGGGAAAGCACTTGGAAACCTATGCAAGAGCAAGACCACAGATTCAAAGCCAGTCTGAGATACATAATATAAACAACCCTTTGTCATACGCATACACACATTCCAACAAACTAGTAAATTTAAAAATTTTTAAACTCAGAGTTTGGTTAGGCTGCTAGAAAATAAGAAAAATGGCTTGGAGCTTATTCATTGATTTTGTGTTTCTGTTGACCAGTGTAGAAGGGAGTGGAAGCAGTTACCATATAATCAAACTATGAAATGGCCCAGTGTTTTACAAATCAGGACATTCACTACTACCTATCTTACAAAATGAACTTTTTTTGTTTGTTTGTTTGTTTTTCAAGGCAGGGTTTATCTATATAGCCCTGGCTGTCCTGGAACTCACTTGTAGACCAGGCTGGCCTCTACCTCAAAAATCTACCTGACTCTGCCTCCTGAGTGCTGGGATCAAAGGCGTGCACCACCATGCCCAGTCAAAATGAACTATTGATAAAGACTCAGCATGAGGTCACAGTAAGCAGATGTATTCCTGTTCCTAGAGGCAAAAGTTTTCAAGGACACTGAGAAATATCATCAGTCAATTAAAGGATTCAATTGCTGAATGTATAAAAATTCAGTATAAAAGAAAAGGAAACTAAATATACAATGACTTTAGTATTTTAATTCGTAAGATATAAAAGGACGATAAGAGAAAATTTAAACTTCCTCTTATATTTTACTTGGATATTTAAAAACCTGAATTGATATTAAATGTTGACAAATGCTTTCTACTATGTCTTTCATGATTAACATATATTGATTGACTAACATATTTGTGATGATCATACCAGGCACTCTGATGATAAATCTAAGTCTTAGCACATTATCTCTTTAACATATTGTTGAATTTCACTAAAGAAAGTTGTAAAAGAAACTTTAGCCTGGGGTTTCATATTTTCATGATTTGATTATCTGTGTTTGTTTTAGAAGATGTGTTCAGAAAGTGAATATTGAAGTGTTACATTCTTCAACTTTGGAAACAAATAAGAATTTATATGAATTATTTATGAATCATTTTAGAAGTCAGCTGTGATCCCATTTAGTTCTGTTCTTTTCTTTGTGGGGTATTTTAATATACTATTTTCATCTCATTTGTCACTATTTATGCTATACTTGAAGAGAAGTGTTTCTTCTTGAATTTCCTCCAATATCAACGATGACAACATTCTTGGTTTTGTGCTTCGGAACAAAAAGATTTCATACTTGAGCAAAGGCAAAGCAAGAAAGTAGTTGTGTGTTCTGTTTTGTTTTTTTCAAGCAAAAGTACAGAACAAATCGACCCTCTGACCTAAAGAATGGACCACAATCAGCAGCAACAGAAAAGGGATACCTTGAAATCTGGATCTGTAAATCTTGGTTCATCATTTCCTCTTTTATTGGCTAAATGCTAGAGTGATGGGGGTTACCATCCTTACTCGCAATTCAATCTATTAAAATTATGCATCATTAGAAGTAAGAATATTCATGAAGTTGTTCTGCCAAGTGTGAGAGGCTTACGAGGGAAAGGTGCAAAGATATCTGTGAAAACTCTTCAGGAAAGGGATTTGTAGGAACCAGCATGGGTATAATGAGATTGCCTGTGTTATTTTCTACAGACCTCTAATTTCTCTGACTGGATTAGCTTGTCAAGCTTATATCCAACTGAAAAATCTTATTTACTTTTGTTGACTCTCAACTTTATTGTCTTAACATAAACATTCATTTTAACACATCATCTAATCCTTCCCAGAGTTCCACTAACTGGGGATCAAAAATTCAAGTATGTGAGCTATGGGAGTCTTTATCATTGAAGCCACAACATTCCACTCCCTGGACCTCATAGACTTGTAGCTGTAGGACCATGATAGACAGGCTGGTCCCTGGTCAAACACAGACGTGAAACCCAGGTGAACCTGCAGGGGATAACCCTGCAAGGAACAGAAGGTGTTTTGCCATAGTCTTGGGTCCCTGGCTCCTGGCATAAGTCCACAGTTCTCCAAAGGTTTGTGGCCATCATTCATGTGTCATGCCTCAAACCCCTTCACAGTTAGAGGACATTTTCACAGTTCACATATCCTCAAGAGAGCTTTCCATTGTAATGAGGTACCTAAGGGCCTGAAGGATGACCCTTCCCAGACACTCCTCCCTGCAAAAGGTATTTAACCGTAGGCCTTCCTTGAGAAAGTGCAGTATTCCTTTACTTATTGCCATTCTCCACCATGACAATAAATTTTTAAGACCATGGACTACTTATTTTCCTCGGGATCCATTCTGGGGAGCAGTAGAATAGGCCTTTGCATAAAGGGCTAGCCATCTAGTCTCCCACAGAAGGCCTCTTCAAGCTCTCAGCCATAGCCTCTACCAAGCCAAGCCACCAGACAGACAAGCCAAAGACTCTCCTCCCCACAGGACCCAGCCAGAGTTCTCTCCTCTTTTCCCCTTTGACCTTGGGCTAGATAGAGCCTGCAGGCCCTCACTTCACTCTCAGCCCTTCCATGGCTCCCAGCAGCATCTGGGTGCCCCAGAGTCGGAGAACCTGATGGCCCCAGCCTCCCTGAAGGCTCTGGAATCCCCAGGGGAGCTCTGACCATCCCTGGTGGGGGCCTCAGATTTTGACATCCCCCCCCCCAGCTGTGTCCAGCATCTTCACATATTCCACAAACTGCCAGGTGCCAGCATGGGGTAAGCGCAGTCAAAACTTCCCGGGTCCCAACTCTCCCAGTGGCCCAAGCCCCGTGGTGGAGTAGACATGATTCACCCCTTTCACCCAACATTATAATGCAAACTATGTTTACTCCATGTTCAAATATTCCCACAACCTTTAGACCCTTAAAACTATTTAAAAGTCCAAAATCTCTTTTGATACCAAAGACAATATCTTAATTGTAACCCACTGTAAAAATTAAATAGCAAATTGCATACTTTCAATATACCACACAAATACAGAATATACATTACCATTTCAAAAGAGAATAAACTAGGCATAGTGAGTAAATAGTGAGACAAATAAGATTGAAGCCTAGAAGTGAAAACTCCATATCCTTGTAATTCCATGTCTCCTGTTGATGGGTTTATTGACTTAATACACATATCTCTCTGGGGCTGGTTTTAGTTCCTGTACACAGCTTTCCTTGGCAGACAACCTAAAGCTCTGCTATCTAGAATATCTTGAGGTCTCTAACACAACCCAGGTTTCACTTTCACAGCTTCATACTCATCCCTTGTTTATTCAGAGCCTCATTTACCACACACCTGGCCTTAACAGCTGTCCATAACCATAGAGGCAAATTCTACAACATCTTTTCTCCTGTACCATTGAGGAGCCTAATGCCACAGCCACATGGCTGAAGCTGCCAAGTTCATGATCTCCTTGTGGTGGAGCCTAGCTTCCTTCTTGAGTTATATTTCCATAAGCTTTGATCTATTGTTACATTTTAGGACCAAAAATTTTACTAGGCTTTTTCTTTTAACAAGTTGCAAAATTCAGTGGGTAAGGTCTTAATGTGAGAACATTACTCCCTTATAATAATTTGCTCCAAGAATCTCCTTATCTGCCTCATCCAAAGCTGTGGTTCAAACATTAAATTTCCTGGTTCTCTTTTCTCTTCAAACTAAATTTTCTATTTCTTTTTATCCCATTTCCTATTTTTAATTGCATATCTACATAAGAAACACTACTAATAAACAAGAGACAGTACCATTTTTAGGCTGCCTTGACATTTCTTCTGCCAATGAAATTAGATTAAATATTTCAATTTAGTTTCAAGTAGATACTTAGGACAAGGATTAAAACCAGCCACATTCTGTGCCAAAATATAACAAAGATGATCTCTAGTTTAGATCCTAACTTTTTTTCATCTTCTGAAAGCTCTAAGGCTAAGTCTACCTACTGTACACTGCTTTCCACACTAGTGTCTCTCGAGTTCTTTTTAGGATGGCCCATTAAGCCCTACTTAGAGTAGTTGAACATTTTCCTAATTGAAAGTAACAAAGTTTTCCACATTCCTCCAAAAACAGCTTGGCCAGGCCTCTCACAAAATATTCCACTTTTTTGTTATTGTTTGTTTGTTTGTTTGTTTGTTTTACAAACTTCTATCTTAGTGACATTTGTCACCATTACAAAAGGTTATAAAACAAGGCAATTTCAAGATGAAAGGACTTATTAGGGGGTTGCACTTTCAGAGTGTGTGTCCATGACCATAATGGTAGAAAGTAAGGGGAAAGGAAGAGAGATATGGAGGATACTAGAGAAGTAGCTGTGAGCTTACATCTTGATATGCAACCAAGAAGGGAGAGACAGACAGACAGACAGACAGACAGACAGACAGACAGAGATGAGACAGTGTGACAGAGACAGAGAGAGACTGGGATAGGTATAGATTATTGAAATCTCAAAGCCTACCACCCAGCAAGATACCTCCTCCAACAAGAACCCACCTATTCCAAGAAGGAAATACCTCTTAAAACTGATACTTAATCACCAAAATAGCTTAAAGACTTGAACAAAGAAATGTGATGCATATCTATAATCTCTGTCCTCAGAATACACAGTCAAGAAGGTCCACACATAACATGGAGTTTGTATGTATCCAGTAAGATCCAGACCAACTGGTAAACTGCATTAAGATCTTGTATCAAAATATACTAAAAGTTGATAAAAAGACTTCTTTGAATGTAACAAATGAAAAACTACTGTACTTGAATTGCCACGTGTTTTTTTTTTTTTTTTTTTTTTTTTTTGGACCATATAGTTTTACCACAAACTCAATGTAGACTGTGAGTAAGAAGTAAATCAGTAGTTGGCAATGAAAGACTAGACTTAGTTCACTGTCAGAATAACAACCGCAAACATTTATTGGTCTAACGGGTCAGCATTTTCAGACCCTGCAGCACAATGTATAAGATTAGAAGAGAAAACCTCTTATAGGTTCTGAGAACAGTTTTCTTTTTTTCTTTTTTTTAAAGTATAATCATCCTTTAATTCAAATTGTATGAAACTAGAAATCAGTAACAGGGAAAAATTAGAAAATTTAAAAACACATTAAATTAAAAATTAAAGCACATATTCTGAATAAGCCATGGGTCTACGTTTAAATCAATTTTTTTGTTTTTGTTTTTGTTTTTGTTTTTGTTTTTGTAGGCAGGCCTGCAAGGCATTTTTTTTCATTTTTTATTAGATATTTTCTTCATTTACATTTCACATGTTCTCCCAAAAATCCCCTAAACCCTCCCCCATCCCCCACCCTGCTCCCCTACCCACACCACCCACTCCCCCCTATTGGCCCTGGCATGCCCCTGTACTGGGGCATATAAAGTTTGCATGACCAAGGGGCCTCTCTTCCCAGTGATGGCCAACTAGGCCATCTTCTTCTATAGATGCAACTAGAGACATGAGCTCTGTGGGTACTAGTTAGTTCATGTTGTTCTTTCACCTATAGGGTTGAAGACCCCTTCAGCTCCTTGAGTACTTTCTCTAGCTCCTTCCTTGGGAACCCTGTTTTCCATCTAATATCTGACTGAGAGCATCCACTTCTGTGATTGCCAGGCCTCCCACGGGACAACTATATCAGGGCCCTTTCAGCACTATCTTGCTCGCATATGCAATAGTGTCTGTTTGGTGGCTGATTATGGGATGGATCCCTGGCTGCAGGAGTCACTGGTTGGTCCATCCTTTAGATTCAGCTCCTCACTTGATCTCTGTAACTCCTTCAATGTGTGCTTTGTTCTTAATTCTAAGAAGGGTGAAGTGTCCACATTTTGATCTTCATTCTTCTTGAGTTTCATGTGTTTAGTAAGTTGTATCTGAACAGTTTTGTACTCAAGAGCAGGAAGGCAGAACATGGGTTTGTGACACCCTGAGATTGCTTTTCTTGTTAAACCGGTTTTTGGAAATACTACCCATGTTGGGTGGCACACAACTGCATATACCTCCTACTTTGAAGGAGGTTTTCTTCTTGCCTCCATAGGAACGGGATTAGTGCATGCATACTGTCAAATAGAAACATACACATTCTTAAAAATAAAATCATGAATTTATAGATGTCTATAAAATTCTCCATTGATAGTCAACCTGAATGTAATTCTGGAGTGTCCCTCAGTTTTCAAGTAGTCAGAAGTGAAGGACTGATAAGGAGACTTATGTCTTTAGGCTTGAACTTTTAAAAAATATAGTTTTAGAGAAAGATTAATTATATATATTACACATATGTATGTCCCTGAATGTGTGTGTGTGTACACTTCTGAACTATGTCTTTAGCCTTTGACATATAATTTTTAATAAATAATTGGTGTACACGTTTTCCTCTTTTTATTAATACATAAATAAAATAAAATAAAATTGCTTCCTGCTTCAAATGTAGAAATGTAAGCTAAAACTTAGAATAATATTTACAAGCCAAAATGTATACTTCTAGACAACTGCAGTTGGGTTCAAAATAGTAGATTCAATTATTTTTTGCAGCACCTCCACCAGCACCCATGGAAGATCCACATGACTGCTCACCCACCCTGTTACCCTTCCTGCCCCCTAGGAGAACTACTCTAACCTGGGACACAGACAAGACTCCTGCCATAGTACTGAAATCAGCTAGAACCCCACAGAGGACAGCAGCCATTGGAACTGTCCTGCCCTGCCAGAGCCCCATTAACCTTTCAGTACACACCTCTACCTGCACTCTCAATAGATAGGAGTGTCTGGTCGCCTTTTCTACAAGACTGCCTGTTACCCAGGACGACTGCTCTAACCCTGAACAAAAAGCTCCACCTGACTCCAGGCAGGCCAATTCACACCAGAGACAAACAGATGGCAAAAGGCAAGCACAAGAATATAATCAATAAATGTCAATGCAGTTTGGAACAATTAGACCCTAGCTCTACTACTGCAGCAAACCTTAAATATCCTAACACACCTGAAGAGAAAGATTCTAACCATAAATCCCACATCATGAAGATAATAGAGGGCTTTAGAAAGGACATAAATATGTTGAGTTCACAACAGAAACTCTAAAAGCCAGAAGATCATAGACCCTAAAATACCATATATGCCAGCCTAGGTAACTCTATGCAGTGAAACTCTTAATCTCCACAGATAGAGAAACCAAGATTTTCCATACCAAACCCAAATTTTCAGCAATATCTTTCTATTAGTCCAGTACTACAGAGAATACTAAAAGGAAAACTTTAACACAAGGAGGATGACTATAGCCAAGAAAACACAAGAAATTAGTCATCTCACATTAAATCTAAAAGAAGAGAATCATAATCATATAATACCAACTTAACCAACAAAATAAGAGGAAAGATCCATCACTGGTCTTTAATATCTCTCAACTTCATAGGACTCAAATACCCAATAAAAAGACAGAGGCTAACATACTAGATACTTAAACAGGATCTATCATTCTGTTACATAGACAAAACACAACTCAGGAAAAAAGACTGGAAAGGGTTACAAAAAAAAAAAAAAAAAAAAAAAAAAAAAAAAAAAAAAAAAAAAAAAAAAAAAAAAAAAAAAAAAAAAAAAAAAAAAAAAAAAAAAAAAAAAAAAAAAAAAAAAAAAAAAAAAAAAAAAAAAAAAAAAAAAAAAAAAAAAAAAAAAAAAAAAAAAAAAAAAAAAAAAAAACCAAAAAAAAAACAGTTTTGCAAGCAAACGGTTCCAAGAAACAAGGTGAAGTAGGCTTTTCAAAATCCAACTAAATAGACCTTAAACATATCCAATTAAATAGACTTTCAACAAAAGTAATCAAAGGAGCTAGAAAAAACCACTTCACACTCAAAGGAAAAAGCCAACAACCTGGAGACTCAATTCTGAATATCTATACCCCAAATGCAAGGGCACCCACATTCATAAAATAAACTTTATTCAGTTAAAAATACACACTGTACAAAACTCAAGTCCAAGTGGAACAAGGACCTCCACATAAAACCAGAGACAACAAAACTTATAGAGGATAAATTGGGGAAGAGCCTCAAACACGTAGGTCCAGGGGAAATTTTTCTGAAAAGAAAACCAATGGCTTGAGCTGTAAGATCAAGAATTGATAATGGCACCTTATAAAATTGTAAAGCTTCTGTTTAGCAAAGGCCACTGTCAATAAGACAAAAAGGCAACCAACAGATTAGGAAAATATCTTTACTAATCCTAAATCTGATAAAGGACTAATATCCAATATATACAAAGAACTCAAAAAGTTAGACTCCAGAGAATCGAATAACCCTATTAAAAATAGGGTACAAAGTTAAACAAAGAATTCTCAACTGAGGAATCTCAAATGGCTGAGAGGCACCTACAGAAATCTTCAACATCTTTGGGAAATATAAATCAAATGGACCTTGAGATTCCACCTCACACCAGTCAGAAAGGGTAAAATAAAAAATGTAGGTGACAGCAGATACTGGCAAGGATGGAGGTTCCTCAGAAAATTGGACATAGTATTACCTGAGGATTCATCTATACCATTCCTGGGCATATACCCAGTAGATGCTTCATCATGTAATAAGCACACATGCTCAACTATCTTATCTCAGAATTTGAAAAGTTACTAAGACAATAGGCCATCTCTACTATAAGCCTGTAGATTGCATAATGGACATTTTAGGATTGAAGCCTTGACAATGTTTTGAATTTTCTTATTCAAACTTAGGTGTTTGTTTTTGGTTTTATACAATAGATAATGACAGCCTCTTTGTAGGGACTGTCTCTACTATATAATTCCTGTATCAATGATTCTTTGTAAGTGTAATAAAAATCTCCATGATATCCACAATCTTGCAACTTTCTTGTCTGCAAAATCACGATACCCTGAATAACAATATCAAATTCTGTTTACAGAAGAAAGCACATCCCCTTTCAATCTCAGTTATATCAACCATTGTATGCTGAGCCTAGGAAAGTAATTTCCCAAGAAGTTGATTTTGAGCATTTAGTTTCTTTAGTGGCATCCTCAGTTCAAGCTCTGTCCTTTCAAATTCAAAAAATAAAGTTCAATACCAGGAGGACAAGTGACATGGAAAAAAATGTATGGTACTTTGAATAAAAATGGTTCCCTTAGGCTCATAAATTTGCATGCTTAGTCCCCAGCTGATGAACTGTCTTAAAGGATTAAGAGGTATGTATCTTTTTTCCTATTTTTATTAGATATTTTCTTCATTTACATTTCAGATGTTATCCTAAAAGTCCCCTATACCCTCCCCCATCCCCCGTCCTGCTCCCCTACCCACCCACTCCCAAATCTTGGCCCTGGCATTCCCCTGTACTGGGGCATATAAAGTCTGTATGACCAAGGTGCCTCTCTACCCAATGATGCTCAACTAGGCCATTTTCTTCTATATATGCAGCTAGAGACATGAGCTCTGGGGGTACTAGTTAGTTCCTGTTATTCTTCTACGTATAGGATTGAAGACCCCTTTAGCTCCTTGAGTACTTTCTCTAGCTCCTTCCTTGTGAGTCCTGAGTTCTATCTAATAGCTGATTGTGAGTGTCCACTTTCATGTTTGCCAGGCATTGGTATAGCCTCCCACAGCTATATCAAGGCATTTTAGCACTATCTTGCTGGCATATGCAGTCGTGTCTATATTTGGTAGCTGATTATGGGATGGATCCCCGGCTGCTGCAGTCACTGTTAGTCCATCCTTTGGTTCAGCTCTACACATGATCTCTGTAACTCCTTCAATGTGTGCTTTGTTCTTAATTCTAGGAAGGGGCTAAGTGACCACATTTTGATCTTCATTCTTCTTGAGTTTCGTGTGTTTAGTAAATTGTATCTTGGGTATTCTAGGTTTCTGGGCTAATATCCACTTACCAGTGAGTACATGTTATGTGAGTTCTTTTGTGATTGGGTTACCTCACTCAGGATGATACCCTCCATATCCATCCATTTGCCTAGGAATTTCATATATTCATTGTTTTTAATAGCTGAGTAGTACTCCATGTGTAAACATACCAAATTTTTTGTGTCCATTCCTTTGTTGAGGGACATCTGGGTTCTTTCCAGTTTCTGGCTATTATGAATAAGGCTGCTATGAACATAGTGGAACATGTGTCCTTCTTACCTGATGGTACATCTTCTGGATATATGCCCAGGAGAGGTATTGCAGGATCTTCCTGTAGTACTATGTCCATTTTTCTGAGGAACCGCCAGACTGATTTCCAGAGTGGTTGAACAAGCTTGCAGTCCCACCAACAATGGAGGAGTGTTCCTCTTTCTCCACATCCACGCCAGCATGTGCAGTCACCTGAATTTTTTATCTTAGCCATTCTTACTGGTGTGAGGTGGAATCTCAGGGTTGTTTTGATTTGCATTTCCCTGATGATTAAGGATGTTGAACATTTTTTCATGTGCTTCTCAGCCATTCAGTATTCCTCAGTTGAGAATTCTTTGTTTAACTCTGTGCCCCACTTTTTAATGGGGATATTTGATTTTCTGGTGNCAGGGTTGTTTTGATTTGCATTTCCCTGATGATTAAGGATGTTGAACATTTTTTCATGTGCTTCTCAGCCATTCAGTATTCCTCAGTTGAGAATTCTTTGTTTAACTCTGTGCCCCACTTTTTAATGGGGATATTTGATTTTCTGGTGTCCACCTTCTTGAGTTCTTTATATATATTGGATATCAGTCCCCTATCTGATCTATGATTGGTAAAGATCCTTTCCCAATCTGTTGGTGGCCCTTTTGTCTTGTTGACAGTATCTTTTGCCTTACAAAAGCTTTGCAAGTTTATGAGGTCCCATTTGTCAATTCTTGATCTTACAGCACAAGCCATTATGTTTTTGTTGGAGTAGGTGGGTTCGTGTTGTAGGAGATATATTGCTGGTTTTCAGACTACAGTAATCTCAATCTCTTCCTCTCTCTCTCTCTCTCTGTCTCTCTCTCTCTCTCTCTCTGTCTTTCTCTCTCTTCTCTCTGTCTCTGTCTCTCTCTCTGTGTCTCTCTGTCTCTGTCTCTGTCTCTGTCTCTCTCTCTCTCTCCCCTCTGACAGCTACCTGCAGATCAAAAAAAAGGCCTAAGCTGCTACACCAGTGCCATGCCTGTCTGTATGGCTGCAGACATATTCCCCACCTTGATGATAATGGACTAACCCTGTGAAAACATAAACAAAACAAAACAAAACACCAATAAAACAACAAAAAATCTTATTTTATAAGAGTTATCTTGGTTATGGTATCTCTTAATAGCAATGGAATGAGAAAATGAATAATGAGCAAGAATTTTAAATTCATAAAAATGAAAACTTTGATGTCTATAAAAATGAGGAAAATATTAGAACAGAAATTTCACTCTATTAAATATACAGGTAACAAATAGATTAATTAATGGATGCTCAATATCATTAAGGTTTAAGAATTAGAAAAGTTAAATTCATGTTGAGATAGTTGAATACAACATTAAGAATGATGCAATGTTTAAAATGATAATAATTGCTAAAGACAAATGTTTGTAAATAATGTGGAGAAACAGGAACACCTATATACAATTCTAAAGATATATACTATTGTAATGTAAGGATATAATTCTTTGAATAAATTTGATAACAAGGCTCTGGACTGTTAAGTTAGTAGAAGCAGAACATGATAATCTCAGTATGTGTTTTATTTGTAGAATTTTGTCTCCAACCCTCCTAATATACAAATATACAAATCAAGAAAGAAAATCCCCTTAACAATAGGTATTACTATAATATTGAAATCAAGTGATTGTAAAGTTTATCTGTAGGAAAATTTAGATTTGGTAATAAAAGCATTGAGAATTCTAAATTGATAACAAACACTTTTAAAGTCAGATATAAGAAAAGATAACTCCATTGTTTATGGCTTTTATGTTATGCAAATTTTAAGGTCCTTGGTGTTCTTAAAGAACACCACAAGCACTATGATAAAGAACATGGTAGTATAGAAGTTGGAAAATATAGGTCATGGTAAAGTTTTATTACAGACTTTAGCAAAGAACAAGCTTTTCTTCTATCCCATTGCCCTGAGGGAAATTCAAGCCCTTCAAAATTTGAAAATAATAGATTGACATAAAAAAAATACCTTTTTTTTTTTCCTTTCTGGCTCCTTACTCACTACCTACTTGCCATATATCACTTATCAACATCAACTAAGGTTGAAAAGTTAACGATTTCTCTTGGAATTACATATCAAAATTATGTCCTAAAAACAATGTATTTTTAAAGTGTACAGTATTATAAGAACTATATTTTACTAGATTAAAAAAAAACTTTTATCTAAAAGCTCATACATTTGCCCAAATTATCACAGAAAATACCATAATATAAATACATAATTTTAATGAATGATTGCTGTGTTTTGTATGGACAAACTGATTTAAAAAATGAATACTTGATACCAAAGCACAAAGTTCAAGTGTATTTCTTTTATAAATCTATTTTACTTATAAAATGTTAAACTACAACTTAGGAAAATAAGCCCATTTTAAAGATAGGTTAAAAACTGTCAAAGTTAACCTACAAATATATATATATATATATAATCCTGTGTTCTTTTCTCTCTCCTCTTCCTCTCCCTCCATCTTCTGATATATATATATATATATATATATATATATATATATATATATATATATATGTGTGTGTGTGTGTGTGTGTGTGTGTGTGTGTGTTTTAACATAAAATTTTTGCTGATGTTGTAAAAAATAGAATGATATACATACCTAATGAAAATATAAGCAAGCTGAGACATGGTAAGAGAGAATATGGAAGTTTTCTAGTGGATTAGAAATAGAACTGTCCTGTTCTCCAAATACACCACTTATAGATATATATCCACTAAGCTCTAAGTTAGCATATAGTAAAAATACTTGCATATCTATATTTATGGCAATCATATTCACAATAACCAATTAACAGTATCAAACTGAGCATTGCTTGTGGACAAATGGATAAAGAATGTAATCATGCCATTTCCTAGAAAGAGAAAATCTGAGTTGCTAAATATGCTCAAGGTCCATAATGGTTTCCAAAAATTAGATGTTTTATATATCTTTACATAACTCAGTATGATTAATCTATGTCAACAATCAGTAAATAAATAAAAAAATAAAATGAAAACTAGAACAACTCAAAAAGATGATAAGAAAAAGTTATAAACCAGTAATAAAAATAATTCACAAATATCAATAAAATGAAATTATTTTTTTTTTATTTTACATGCATGGATGCTTTGCCTGAATGTATGTTTGTGTACCACATATGTTCAATGTCCACAGAGGCTAGAAGTGAGTGCCAAAATTCCTGAGACAGAAAATTCTGAGAGTTATGAGCCAGCATTGGATATTGGGATTTAAAACTTGGTCTTATGTAAAGATAGAGTTTTAAAGAGCCTTTGAGTCATCTCTCTACTCATAAATCACTTTTTAAACTTTGATAATGAAATTGTAAAAGAGAATATTAAATTTCCTTTGATGCCAATTTTAAGAAAAAATCTGGCAATAAAACAAACTTTAAAAATCAGTTTTATCATAGAACTCATTGGGACTAACACCAACAAATAAGAAATTGGTAAGACAATATAATATTCCAAGAGAGACACAACTCATTTGTTAAAGAGTATATTTTCAGGTCTTTCTTACCATTGCAACTGCCATTTCATGACATGATAGTTAAAGTATATATAGTCTTATTACAAAGATAATAGAATATTCTTTATGTGCTGGCTCCTGAAATACTTGATTTTGCTCCTCTGATATTGTAAATAGATTAGATTCCCACTTTGTAAATATAATTGGGTTGTACAAATTTGGTAGCAACTTTTCCGATTTTCAGATATCAGATAAGGATAAATTCTTTGATTTTGTTTTGACATGTTCTATCATAAACATTCTAGTTATAGAGATAAAAGCTTATTACATGCTTATCAGGGAATATAAATACTGTGATGCTTTATATGACCAAATGTAGACAAAAGAAGGCTAAAGTCCCCAATATAGAAATATTTATATATTCATCTAAAGCCTTCTGAATCATTTCTTATATAAGCTCTAACACAGGCAACCAAAAATGATAAAGGTACCATCTGAATGTGTAACTAATTTTTGCACTGAAATCTATGTAATGTATCAGTCATGGTCATTTGTTACTGAAAAGACCATACAGGTTAAATTTACTAAAGTTACACCCAAGTTTGTTGATTTAAGAAAAAAGGAGGGAGAGGAAATGAAGAAAAAAAAGGAAAAAGGAAGAAGAATACAGAATTTTAAAACTATTTTTACACAGCCTTACATTTCTTTCAATTTTCCTGAAAAGGTCAGTAGTATCTGGGGGCTAAGTGCTTTATAGTCAAAAAAAAAAAAGTGCTTAAATCTACTTAGTCATCATCAGATGCTTTTTATCGTCTTACCTGTCTTTATCCTCAAAGCTTGATACAGACCTCTTCTATGCGTTCATTACCTTGCTTTTTTCAGCTTTGATAATCCTTTTGCCACATCAGGGTCACCTTTAACTCAGAACAGGGAGAACATCCTTTTACTATTTAAAAAACGTCTTTCTATAAGGCTGTTCTTCTCATTGAGCCTTATTATTCACACTATCCACAGGTCCTTTGCAAAAGGAACAATGGATAGGACAGAGTGTTCTGCTTTGATTTGGGGGTGATAATGTTAACAAAGCAAGGAGAATCTGAAAAAAAAGGCCTCTAGCGTCCTAAGATGCCTCAGAACTTTTGAATTCCTCTTTATTTCCAATTTAGCAGATATATTTGTTTTCTTTGACAGGAAATCTTGGATATTTTGGCATGTTTTCAAGCTTTCCCTTATCTGTAGTAAATGTAAACTACTTCTTTGAGAGCTTTATAAAGAATTTGAGATGTAATAGGATGCCTTTGGGTACTTCTTGTTCATCTCATGGCAAGTTTTTATGAAGATGTCATATTCATATCACCTTCACCAGGCACATTTAGTTTTCTCCACTGAGACATTGTCACCCCATTTCCATCCAGCTTTTACTTATTCAGAGTTACCTCTTTGGCACTAGATGTACTACAATGATTATGAGAGACAAGCTTTTTTAAAAAATTCACCTAGATCAAACTGTAGGTGATACTATATGGGGTAGCAGGAATGGAAAAGCAAGATTAATTAGGAATCATAGACAGATTTTTATCAATAATTGAATTTTAGCATTTTATAAAATTTTTGTAAAATATAGCTTTCATAATCCCCCTATTGAACAATGATTTTAACACAAATTACATTCTCATGCTTCATAAGTACATCAAAACATTTCATATGAGTAGACAGAAAACAAAAACGCAAATCTTGAAATAAAATTAGTGCAGTGTATGAAAGACCTTTATTTTTCAACTTTTATTAGATATTTTCTTCATTTACATTTCAAGTATTATCCAGAAAGTTCCCTATATCCTCCCCCCTCCCGGCCCTGCTACCCTACCCACCCGCTCCCACCCCCTGGCCCCGGCGTTCCCCTGTATTGGGGCATATAAAGTCTGCATAACCAAGGGGCCTCTCTTCCCACTGATGGCCAACTAGGCCAT
>LR753306.1:2482922-2563689 GCA_902729485.2 Mus minutoides | reverse complement strand
CTTAACACAGAATGGATCTTCTGGCCCAAAGTTCCAAAGTCCTTCCACAGTCCTCCCCAAAACATGGTCAGGTTGTCACAGGAATACCCCACTCTGCTGGTACCAATTTGTCTTAGTCAGGGTTTCTATTCCTGCACAAACATCATGACCAAGCAGCAAGTTGGGGAGGAAAGGGTTTATTTGGCTTACACTTCCATATAGCTGTTCATCACCAAGGAAGTCAGGACTGGAACTCAAGCAGGTCAGGGAGCCGGAGCTGATGCAGAAGCCATGGAGGGATGTTCTTTACTGGCTTGCTTCCCCTGGCTTGCTCAGCCTGCTCTCTTATAGAACCCAAGACTACCAGCCCAGAGATGGTCCCACCCACAAGGGGCCCTTCCCCCTTGATCACTAATTAAGAAAATGCCTCACAGCTAGTTCTCATGGAGGCATTTCCCCAACTGAAGCTCCTTTCTCTGTGATAACCTCAGCTGTGTCAAGTTGACACAAACCTAGCCAGTACAGTCCTTGATTTTGTGAATATCATATGTACAAGGGAATGCCAGGGCAAGGAAACAGGAGTGGGTGGGTTGGGGAGCAGGGCGGGGAGAGGGTATAGAGGACTTTCATGATAGCATGTGAAATATAAATGAAGAAAATATCTAATTAAAAAAAAAAAAGACTGCATGCAACTAGCACAGAAATAGATATTTGATCAGTGTACTATAAACAAATACCTTCATATATCACATAGATATACACACATGATTTTTGACAAATATTGCGAATTCACATTGGAATAAACCCTCTTGAGCAAAAGATGACAGGGAAATTGAATTTAATATATATATATATATATAGATAGATAGATAGATAGATAGATAGATAGATAGATAGATAGATGATATAGATAGATAGATAGATAGATAGATAGATAGATAGATAGATAGATAGATAGATAGATAGATAGATAGATGTGTGTGTGTGTGTGTGTGTGTGTGTGTGTGTGTGTGTATGTTTAGGATAATAAAACTGGAATCTTTTGTCTCATCTTACACAAATATGAACTGTAAATAGAAGACTTTAACATGAGTCCTGTGGCTATGAAATTTCTAGGGGAAGCGAGTACACTTCATGTAACTCATTCAGGTACATAACTTTCAATTAATTATTATTACAGATAATAAGTGACTTATGGAGGGTTTTTCCCCAAATGCAACATCAACAATATGCTCTATCTGCTCAAAACGAAACTTATATTTAGAAAAGAGGTTTGAAATATTGTAGGAGATAACATAATTTTATGACAAAGTTATCTTTTGAATATGACATTTCAACTGCACTCCAGAACTCATAGCAGTTGTGATTATATCCAGAAGGCCTGTACAGCATCAAGCCAATCAATATTCCATCATATATATGTGAGGAACTCATAGTGCCCTACCACTTACTAAAGAACTATTAGCAGTTAATGGCTAATGGGAAAGGAATAATCATTTCCCTTCAGAAGAGTATCCCCTGCTAGGTTGGCCAAGCTATATTGAATGAACTTACAATCATTAATATATGGACAGCAGCAATTAGATTCAGTGTGTTAAAAAACTAATAACAAGAAAATGAAGAGAGCTCACCAGTCTAATGGTGTTTGGGAAAACAGACCCCACTAGCCCACTAATCAAGTAATATATATACACACACAGACATACACATGCAAAGAGACACAGACACACACATAGACACACACACACACACACACGCACACACACACACACACACACACACATATATATATATATATATATATATATATATATATATATATATATAAAAATTTATATATCCTGTATAACATAATGCAGCTTCTAATGCTACTACAACAAATTAATATGTAATAGAGATGTTGGAAAGATGGAGGAATGGAGCAATGTATGCAAGGTGGAGAGAGGAAGAAATGAGAAATGAGACAGCTGTGATAGCTGTGAGTGAAGGATGCAGTTAA
This sequence comes from Mus minutoides, assembly GCA_902729485.2. Taxonomy (NCBI): domain Eukaryota; kingdom Metazoa; phylum Chordata; class Mammalia; order Rodentia; family Muridae; genus Mus; species Mus minutoides. The sequence goes on along the minus strand of LR753306.1, from coordinate 2,561,711 downwards.
TGGAGGAACATATCTTTGTCAAATAATATCTACATGGTGGTGTGAGCTTCAGGAGACTTAGGCCCCAAACAAGCTGTGCACCAGCATGACATTCCTGGCTCTGGGCAGTGACACAATATCAAAGATGAAGAATGGCTCTTTTCCTGGATTGGACCTCCTCAAAAGATCTTCATGTTCCTTACTTTGGAGGCCATGCTGCTATCAATGGTTCATATCTGAGTTGTGATAAAACCTGAAGGCCACATGGATGTCTGTGGTCTGAAATGCTGCCTAAAGCCTAAAGATACACATAGATATTATAAGAATCTCTTTAAATTAACATTGAAATGTCAAATTTCAGTTTTGTTCAAATAAATAGAAAATATGATATGGGAGATTAAAGATCTGACCAGAGTTCCAGTATTTAGAGCATTATAACACAGAGTCAGAAAAGGAGAACATAAGACAGAAGATGAAAATTTGTCATATCATTATAGTGATAGAAATGGACTTTTAAAAGTGGAAGACAACTTAATCCTTCATAGTGAAAGAGGCTACTATAGAGTAGTAAGCAATTTTACATTAGTAAATATTTCAAAATTTTGTAAGACTAAGGAGTAAAAGGAGAATTTTTTAATTGCATATTTAATATGAAAGAGTATATGAAAACAACTTTTTAAATAATTACCTTTTATTGGTGTAATCTATTCCATGTTATGTTAATAAACTGTTGTCAAGTGTTAAGAATATAAAGCAATGCATATATCATTCTCTACTAAGGTCTTCTTCAGTACCATAGGAACTATGCAGTGTCCTCCATAAAGTCACAAAGCATTTCAAGCAGCTATATTAGAATCCTAAGATAGTAATATGGCATCCTGTAGAGTTCTTACAGCAGATATAAAGAACATAACCCACAATGCCATTTTTTAAATCTGCAAATAAAAATCTATTTCTACTTATATTTCTTGGAGCAGAATCTGTCATGTACTTTCCTCTTGCTGCAAAGTAACTTTGGATAAAAGGTGAGCAAAGCCGGGCGTGGTGGCACACGCCTTTAATCCCAGCACTTGGGAGGCAGAGACAGGCGGATTTTTGAGTGTGAGACCAGCCTGGTCTACAGAGTGAGTTCTAGGACAGCCAGAGCTACAAAGAGAAACCCTGTCTCCAAAAACAAACAAAAAAAGAAGAAAAAAAAAAGAAAGAAAGAAAAGAAAAAAAAGAAAGAAATGTGAGCATCACAATTTCTATTCTCTTGGTGAGCAAGAAAAACAACAGAGTATATAAAAAATAATTTTTATGTGTCTTAATTTTATTGTTTCTATTTTAAAACAATTTATTGTCACATTGTAGAGACTCCCAACTAATTATTAAATGGATGGACGGGGACTTACCTTTCTATCATGGAAGATGAATTCTGACCATACCTGACTTAGACCATTTTATTTGGAAGATGATAACTACTCATACTTCTTCTGCTCTTTCAACTTTTATGTTGAGAATTTGCTTGTTCATATGTTGGTCATTTATATTATAGTACTTCTAAATATTTTTACTACTTTTTGCATTACTCTCTGTATTATTTATTATATTTTCTACAATATTCAGTTTAGCATATTTTATTTAAGACCTTCAGAATCTTTCTTTTAGCTGTTTTGAGGTATAACTGACATACAAAGAATTATAAAATAAAATGTGTCTTAGTTGATAAATTTAGTCCTATTTAGATACTAAGCATATTATCACTACATTCAGCACAGTAGACACAGATGTATTTATGTCTGATTATTTAGTTATAGTAATCTTTTCTATGCTTTTCACTTGAGTTTATCCTTTATGTTTATAAGAATTCTTAAAATAAGAAAATAAGAATTCTTAAAAAGTATTAATTATAATATTAGGGAGCTCTGAAATAAATAACTTAGGAATGTATCCTACTTTGGAAAGCTAAAAACAAACAAACAAACACAAACTAGTATATAAAAGGAAATAATTAAGATTTTGAAAGAAATTAACTAAGTAAAATAAACAAAAGGTCAATGGAATTAAGGGATATTCATCATAAAATAAGCAAGATAAAAAAAAAAACTTTAGCATGTTTAATCAAACAAAAAGAAAAGAAACCAAAATAATAATAATAATAATAGTACTAAAAATAGAGATAAACAGGAAGATATACAACAGATATCAATAAAGTTCAGAGAAGCCTAAGAGCACATTTTGAAAAATATATATTTTACAAATTCCAAAACTTAAAGTAACAGATTAATTTCTACATGTGCATAATCTACTAACACCGAACCAAAACTATATGAAAAATCTAAGCATAGCTATCACAAGGATTAAGATTAAAGCATCAATTAAACAAAAATCTCAACACAAAGGAACCTATACTCAAGGGATTTACTGCAGAATTTTATAAGACCTTTAAAGAGAAAAGAAAACCAATGTTTTCCAATATATTCCATAAATAGAAAATGAAAGAGTACTTCAAACTTCTTTAATGAAGCCATAATTAATGCACAAGAAATAAAATTTTTGGCCATTTTTTGATGAAATATAGATCTGAACACAGATGACCAAATAATGATCAAATGCTTGCAAATATAAGACTATATCAAAATATCATCCTAAATGATTATGCCAGCTTCCTTCTATACATATAGGGATGACTCAGTGAATGCATATCAATAAACATGAGGGAACAATCATCTCTGTAGATACTAAAAATCTTTAGTGAATATGTATCACCCCTTCATGATAAAAGCCCAGAAGTGATTAAGGATACATGGAACATATCAACATAGCAAACGTTAAAACATTATGCTGTTGGAGAAAAATTGAAAAGTATTTTCACTAGAATTATAAACAATGCAGACATGTGCCCTCTCTCTAGACTTGAACAACATACACTAGAGTACATTAATTATAAGCTTGAGAAGGTAATAAAGAGGATATAAATAGAAAAAAGAAGCAAAAGTATTATTTTCAGATTATATAATTTTATATATGTGAAAGTCTACATAATTCACCAGAAAATTCATAAACGTATGAAAAAAATGTCAGGGTACAAAATGAACATAAAAGTACTAGTATATTTCCTGTATATCAGATACAAGCAAACTAAGAAAAAATTAAAAAAGAATCTTTCTTTCATAAAATCCTAAAAAATACAAACTTTTAAATAAACCTAACCCAAGAAATGAAAGACCCATTTAATGCAAATTTCGAAATATTGAAGGAAAAAGTAGAGGAAGAAAATAAAAGCTATAAAGACTTTCCATTCTTATGGTTAGGCAAAATTAATGTAAAACAAAAACAAAAACAAAAAACAACTAACAATAGAAACTAATTTATAGATTCAATGCAACTTCAACCATAATCACTACTCCATTCTTCACACACACACACAAAAAAAAAAAAAAAAATACAAAACTTATGTGGCAACATGAATTGTTCCAAGTAGTCAAAGGAATTTTATCACAAAGAATACAATAAGAAGTATTATGATACTAGGTTTGAAATTATACTTCAGATCCATAGTAATAAAAACTATTAGTACAAAAACAGATATGTAGTCCAATAGAATAGGAGACCTAAATATAAGCTCACAAAACTATAGACATCTGATTTTTTTGTGTATAGTCCGGCATACTGGAGAAATGATATCCACAGAATGGAATAAAATTTAAGGAATAGTCATAGGTAAGAATGATCAACATAGAATGCCAGAAACTCAAGAAAGAAGTTCAAGAATTGGCAAATGGGACTGATATATATATATATATATATATATATATATATATATATATATATATATATATATATATATATATGTATATATATATATATATATATATATTTTTTTTCTCTGTGTGGCTCTGGCTGTCCTGGAACTCACTTTGTAGACCAGGCTGGCCTCCAACTCAGAAATCCACCTGCCTGCCTCCTGAGTGCTGGGATTAAAGGCATGTGCCACCATGCCCAGCTTGAAAATATTTTTTGAAGTTTCTGCACAATACAAAGAAATGCCTATTGAATAAAAGGGTAGCCTTAAAATGTAAGAAAAAATTTAAATAGTACACTATGGCAGAGGATAATAATCAAAATGTAGAAATAACTTAGTAAAACTAAAAATCAAGAAAACCAACAACTCAATATAAAAGGGGTTATGCAATTTTATGGAGAGTTTGTAATATATATATATATATATATATATATATATATATATATATATATATATATATACATGGGGCTAATAAACACTTAATAGGAGTTCAATACTCATAGTTCTCAGAGACATTCAAATTAAAATACCCAGGTAAGCTTCCTATTATTAAAAATAAAAATAAAATGACAGCAGAGGCTGGCAAGGTTAACATGAAGAGGAACTTTCACTCAATTTCAATGGGAGTAAATGCACAGGAATCTACTATCGAAATCAGTGAAGGCATTCCTCATAAAGCAAGAAAGAGATCTATTACATGACCAAGTTTTATCACAAATACTCAAGGATTGTTATACCCTACTACAGAGATACTTGCCCATGTTTATTGTTGCTATATATTGCAATGAAATGAGCCTAGATATCTATCAATACCTAAATGGATAATAAAAATATAGTATATATTCACCATGGAATTCTAACCAGCTATAAAGAAAAATGACATTTTGAGATAAAACTATGGTACTAGAAAAAAAAAAGTAACCCCGACCTAGAGAGACAAACACTATGTTCTTTTTAATATGTGAACCCTAGTTTTGAAATTTTAGGTTTTTTAGTTTACTTCAGAGCTTCTGTAGAAACTAGGAGAATAATAATGGTCTATTGGGAGTCCTATGGAAGGACAGGCCTCATGAAGTAGAACTTATATGACATTTGAGACAGAAGTACCAGAAGCACAGATGTTCAAATAGGTATGAGGTTGGTGGATGGAAGACATGAAGGAATGAAGAATTTTTTAAAAGTGAATCTTGTATGAAAAAGCCATATTGAAATCCATTAGGTCAGTCACCAATAGGTTTTTAAAAAGGCTAAGAGAGACATGTCTTTCATGGCTTTGTGGCAATTTAAATATGAAGGGCCCCCCATAGACCCATATATTTGAATGCTTGTTCCCCAGTTGGAACTGTTTGAGAAGGATTGGGAGATGTGGTCTTGTTAGAAAAGATGTGTCACTGGGCATGGGCTTTGAGTCCATCTCATTTCCAATTTTCTCTCTGTGTTATGATTATGGATCAACATTTAAGCTTTCAGCTACTGCTCTAGTACTAGCTCTTTCAGATCAATGACATGTTCTATCTCACAATGGTCATAAACAGACCCTCATCAACTGTAAGCTCCCAATAAATTGTTCTATAAGTTGCCCTGATCTCTTTCTCTTATCACAGCAATAGAAAAGTAATTTAGAAGGCCCCTTGTTTTAAGAAAAAAAAATAGCTGAGTGCCAGGTGTGGTATAAAACATTCTGAATTTTTGTTCACAAGGGCCTTAGAGGTCTTACAAATAAAAAGACTATTGTCATTGCTCTTGGTTTCTCACCAGAACTGAAAGGAAAGTCCCTATTGTGAAAATACAACAGCTTGGTTGCAAAAATATATAGAAAATTAGTTGGAACTGATTTGGAAGCTTCCTTCATGTTGGCTAACTATTCTAGTCCTAGAATATGCTATGTAGGACTCTGGAGCAGGATCATAAGACATCAGTGATATAACTCAGCTCATAACTCTACAAACTTGATCCTAATTTATAGAGCAAAGCATGCTATGCACTGGTCTACAATGGTAATGATTGTAATCAATTGTTCACACTTTGGATTTGAGGCATACTGCACAACAGCACTACATATCTCAGACTACAAAAACTCTGTCTCTTTCTTATATAACTTATATCTGTCATGGTGTTTTATCACAGCAATAAAAAGATAACTAATGTAAAAATTGGTACTAGGAAGAAAGTTCTTGCTCTGACAGACCTATTTGTTTTTATAAGATGAATGTGGAAGACTTTGGGACTTGTAACAGAAAACACATAGAACACTGTAAGCAGAATTTAGTGGATCATCATAAACTGTAGAAAGGTAGAAAGTAGTGTGATTGAGAATACCATGGACTGTGGATGCAGAGGTCAAGAGTCTTCACTGTGGAGGAAAATCAGTAACTGGGTTATAGATCTTTCTTGTGATTTTGTTTTCTTTTGTAAACAAATGATGTGGCTTATTTTTATTCTCAGCCTAAGAATATGCCTAAGGCAAAATTAAAGGGTGTTTGGCAAATTTCTTGGCAAAGGTGGTTTCAAGAAAGTCTAGTAATTACATTCTTGTATGGGTATTATTAATCACTATTATGAAGTTCATCAATGAAAATGAACAATTGGGGAGAAACACAAAATGTACAATTTTTTTAAGTAAGCAGAACAGATGAAATTTAATTTTGAAACACTAGCTTGTGTTAAAAAAAAAAAAAAGATAAAGAAATCAATGAGGGGCCCAATTCAACTTCAAAATAAAGCTAGGGCTGCCCTCTTGACAATGACACCACATAAATTAGCTTCAAGCTTTTGAAAGAAAGAAAGAAAGCACAAGGAAATTTCTGCTTCTCAGAAACAATCATCAATTGAAGCTACTAAAATGTGCTTCACCAAGGGGCTAGGGGTTGCCAAAAGTTGGTTTACAAACTAGGCACTACCATCCATGGGATGCTATGTTTAGATTCATATATAATGTACAAGTAAAGGGGTTGTGGGATTTTTCTTCAGTATTATAGAGAGCTACTAAAGCTGTATGGCAATGATGTGTGTGGTATCTCATGGAGAGCATTACTGAGGCCATTACATAGAGATGTGAAAGAAAAGCTTAAATAGTCTGAGATGCAGAACGTTGGAAGTGCCAAAGCCATAGAATGCCATCCACAGAAAGGTGCATACAAGGACTGAAGCCAATCCAACAGAGAAAAATGTGTTGTAGTCAACAAAGCTGTAAGCAAATAGTCATCTAAGTCTTTTAACATTAAACAGATAGTAAGAGAGTATACTTTTCCCTGCTCTGTTTCTGTAAGATTAAACTAGAAATACTCCTATTTCAAACACGGGCTGTTCGCATATCCCAAGAACCAGGAAAGACCTGTCTTGATGCAAATTGCAAGAGGACTTTATTTATCAGCTAGCTGAGGACGAGCTCCTTTCACCCCGAGGGGCTGGGGAGCTTGCCTCAGAGCAGCAACAGTAGGGGGCTTTTAAGGAAAAAGTGAGAAGTTGGGAGAAGTTGGGAGGAGTTAGGCTACAGCTCTTCTCTGGGCAGGGGGGTGGGGTAGCCTTGCTGAAGGAACAAAGAGAAGGAGTGAGCTGTCCTTGGAGTTATCTCTGGGTCTCTGACACAGACAGTCAGGCTAGGTCTTCTTGCTAACAAAGAGCTTTTCGCTGGCTGCATTCTCAGAGATTGGGAAACAGGCCTTGGGGGAGCATTCAAAGGCTGTACATTTCAGGGGGAAACACTTTGGGGGTCTTTCATTTCGATCTTGCTTAGGTGTCACAAGTCCCTATTTCTCCCTTTATAACCATAATATGAATTCTTTGCCACTGTATTTAGGAAGTATATAATTTCCTTTAGATCTTATAGGTTTCTGTTATGATATTACATTGAGTTTCAAAAAAAGACTTTGAATTTTTAAATAGTGTTAAGCCTCTTAAAGACTATGAAGGCTTCTAAAGTTAGACTAAATTAATTTTGCGTTATGATATGGCCACAAGTCTAGGAAGTCCAGTGAGTGCAATATGATAGTTCTAATTAGAATGGACACACTTGGCTCATATACTTGGACACTTTGAATTGTTTGAGAAGGATTACTAAGTATAGCATTGTTGAAGAAGATGTGTCACTGAGGGTAAACTTTGAGGTTTCAAAAAGATTGATCCTATTATATTCTCAGTGTCTCCCTTCCTCTGACCCCGTATTTGACTATCAACATGTGAGTGCTTTACTGCATCTGCAACCATTCTTTTGCTCTTCCATCATTGCTTCTAACTCTCTGAAATAACAAGTAAAATCTTTCTTTTGCACAATAGCATGGTCATGGTGATTTTTCACTATCATGAAATTGTAAATCTTTCCCCTGACTCCTGCTGTCGACTCCCTGTTCTCTCTGCCAAGATTTCCAGTGAATCCTGTAGGATCTTTCCTCTAAAATTCTGCCCCCTTACTCATTGTTTTACCTTAGCCCAGAACTCTAGCAACATTCCCTGGTAAACTCCAGATCACAAGAAAATATTTTCAATGAAACAAGGAAAGAAATATTTCTTAACATAAAGAAGAAGATGCCCATTAAGATACAGGGAACTAGGAGAGCATAGAATGCACTGTATTGGAAAAGAAATTTGATTCAGCAAGTACCTTAGTTAATATACTATTGCTGTTAGTAGACATCACGGCCATGGAAAAACTTATAAAAGAAAGTATCTCGTTCAGGCTCGTTTACAGTTCTGAGGCTTAGCCCATTATCATCATGATGAAAACATGGTGGTACACAGAGAGATATGGTGCTGGAGGAGTAGCTAAGAGTTCTATACCTATATCTGCAAGCAGCAGAAAGAAAACAAACCACTGGGACTCCTGATACTACAAAGACACCTCTAGTGACATAATTCCTCCAACAAACATACTTACACTAGCATGGCCACACCTTCTAATGTCACTCCTAACCATACAAATATGATTCTATGGGGACTACTCATGTTCAAACCACCACATTGTATTTTCTGGCCCCTATAGGCTTGACCCATTTTATAATGACAAAAATGCATTCAGTCCAACTTCAAATGTTCCCATAGTCTATCAGTTTTAATCTTGTTTAAGAAACCAAAGTTTGATTTTTTTAAATTTTTTTGGAGACTCGTGGTAATCTCTTAGCTCAATTCCCCTATAAAATCAAAACCAAAGAACAGATATGTCAAGCATACAATGGCATATAATATACATTACCAAGGAAGGAAAGGTACAAAATAAGGAAATACTGGACCAAAGTAATACCAAAAACCAGCAGGGCAAACTCTATACTCTATATCTCCATGTCAATGCAAAAGCAATAGATAGATAGATAGATAGATAGATAGATAGATAGATAGATAGATAGATAGATAGATAGATAGATAGATAGATCTTCAACTCCTTTCAGCTTTGTTGACTACAACTTTTTTTTCTCTTGGGTGGTTCCACTCCCTATTAGAAGTTTTCTTTCTCAGGTATATCATGACTCTACAGCATTTTGGGCAATACAGGTTTCACCTTATTAGCTTCACACAATGGCCTCACTGAGCCTCCATTCAGGAACACCCCTTACTTATGCCCGGCTTCAGTATCTTTCCTTATGGAGGGAGATTCCATAATCCCTATCCCCATCATTTACTCTAAGGCCAGAACCATGTGGCTGAAGCTAACAAATTCTTCCATTTAGAAAAGCTGGAACATGTCCCACTCATACAACTGCATCTCCATCAGCTATCTGTTTTCAGTGGTTTCTTTCACTGTTTAAGTCATTTGTTCTAAAAGTTACATTGTCAACAAGAGTGGCCTAAAACTAATAGATCTGCCTGCCTAAAGGCATGCATCATCATACCAAGCAGGCCTAAGGTTTTCTTTAATTCCTTTTTATAAGTTGGAAGCTTAACTTTATGTGGTCTTATCCTGAGGTTACTGCTACCTGTAGATTTCATTAACATCATGCTTTTCTTTAAATTTATCTCACTGAGCACTGGACTTGAGTCCATTAAATTTCTTGGTGCTCCCTTTCTCCTCAAACAATGCATTTTGTATTTTTCTTTACTCATCTTGCTCCTTTTCGTTATAGATCTGCAAAAGTGCAGCCACTAATAAACACCAAGATAGAGTTAACACAAGGCTATTTTTAAATCACCTGTGCCATCACAATCTAAATATTTTCAATTAAACTTCAGATAGACTTTTCAGACAAGGGCAAAAAGCAGCCATGTTTTCACCAAAATTTTACAAGAACTGTCTCTAGGTTACATGATAGTGTTCTTCTCATCTGAAACATCTTGATCCAGGCTGCCACAGTTCAAAGCACCCTCTGTATATGGCTTACATGCTCACTGGCCACAACAATTCTTATGAAGAAAACTGTTTAATTGATGTTGGCTTGCATTTTAGAGGTTTATTTCATTAACATCATAGAGCAGGTGAGAAGTATAGCTTAACATAGGCAAACATAGAACTGAATGGGTAATTAAGAGTTCAACATCTCTATCTACAGACAGTAGGCAGAGAGCAAGGCTATCTTGGTCTATCTTGGGCTTCTAAAACTCCAAAGTCCAGCCCCAGTGACACACTTGCTCTAACAAGACCACACCTACTCCAACAAGAACATACCTCCTTGTTGGGTTGTGGGTCCATGTCTGTTCCATGATTGGGCATGTCCACTTGGGGAAGCAGAACTCGGAAATTTTGACTGGGCTTATTCCCCTGCCACTATGGCTTGTGTCGGCCTGTACGGAATTGACAAGGCACTCACTGTTCCTGGGATGGTAAAGCATAGTCTGACACTTGGGAAAGCCAGAGCTTGTTTGTGGTTCCCAGACCTGTGACAAGGAAGGGGCCATGGGGTTCCCTGTCTCTAGGACGTTCAGATGCCACAGGTGGTTGCAAAAGAACAGAAAATGGAGTCAGTGCTCTAGGACTGAGGAAAGCATGTAGCCTGGGGGGAGGGGAGCTCGTCTTGTCCCAGAGGGGAGAGTCCTTGACTTGTCAGGTTCACGTTTGGTGGTGGTTGTGGCTGGGAGCCTTCTACAAAAAAAAGCCTGTCCATAGTTGCAAACTGTTTATTGTCATAGCAGAAAATGTATGCATAAAACAATATCACATTTATCAGGGTGGGCCTGAGATTAAATACGCTTTGCAGGGAGGAATATTTGGAAAGGAAAGCTTAATGGCAAAGCCCTCTGGTCCTCTAGGTGCCTCATTAGTATAGAGAAATCTGCTTTATTTTTTTAAGATATTTTCTTTATTTACGTTTCAAATGCTATCCCAAAAATTCCTTATAATCTCCCCCCTCCCTGCTCCCCTACCCACCCACTCCCACTTCTTTGCCCTTGCATTCCCCTGTACTGTGGCATATAAAGTTTGCAAGACCAAGGGGCCTCTCTTCCCAATGATGGTCGACTAGGCCATCTTCTGCTACATATTCAGCTAGAGACATGAGCTCTGGGGGTATTGGTTAGTTCATATTGCTGTGGCACCTATAGGGTTGCAGACCTCTTCAGCTCCTTGGGTACTTTCTCTAGCTTCTTCATTGGGGGCCTTGTGTTCCATCATATAGATGACTGTGAGCATCCACTTCTGTATTTGCCAGGCACTAGCATAGCCTCACATGAGACAGCTATATCAGGGTCCTTTTAGCAAAATCTTGCTGGAATATGAAATAGTGTCTGGGTTTGGTGACTGATTATGGAATGGATTCCCGGGTGGGTTAGTCTCTGAATGGTCTATCCTTTCGTCTTTGCTCCAAACTTTGTCTCTGTAACTCCTTCCATGGGTATTTTGTTCCCTATTCTACGGAGGATGAAGTATCCACACATTGGTCTTCCTTCTTCTTGATTTTCTTGTGTTTTGCAAGTTGTATCTTGGTTATTCTAAGTTTCTGAGCTAATATCCACTTATCAGTGAGTGCATATGAAGTGACTTCTTTTGTGTTGGGTTACCTCACTAAGGATGATATCCTCCAGATTCATTTGCAAACAATTTTTAAGTGAGGAATACCAAGCACCTGAAAAAAATGTTCAATATCCTTAATCATCAGGGAAATGCAAATCAAAACAACCTTGAGATTCTACCCCATGCCAGTCAGAATGGCTAAGATCAAAAGTTGAGGTGACAACAGATGCTGGTGAGGATGTGGAGAAAAAGGAACACTCCTCCATTGCTGGTGGGATTGCAAGCTTGTACAACCACTCTGGAAATCAGTCTGGTGGTTCCTCAGAAAATTGGACATAGTCAAACCAGAAGATCCAGCAATACCTCTCCTGGGCATATACCCAGAAGATGCTCCAACTGGTAATAATGACACGTGATCCACTATGTTCATAGCAGCCTTATTTATAATAGCCAGAAGCTGGAAAGAACCCAGATGTCCCTCAACAGAGGAATGGATACAGAAAATGTGGTACATTTACAAAATGGAGTACTACTCAGCTATCAAAGCCAATGAATTTATGATAAATTTGTTTTGATCCTACTTGACTATGGTCATGTCTCTTTTCCTATTGTCTTGATCTGAGAAGTTAGGGATGCCCCATCTACATGTGGAAGGGCTTGGGGCTTTGCTTTTGCATGACTGATGTCCACAAATCTCTCTATGGGGGAGCTTTTGTTATGTGACAGGGGCCTGTTTCCAGAAGCAGGCAAAACTCCTCCCATCGTGTCAGGGTATACAGGGCTTGCCTTCAGCTCAACCTCACTAGGCTTCCTCTCATGGTCCACAGCCCCTAAGCCTTTAAACATGAGAATATGGGGCCATTCTTATACAAATCACCACCGCATATAATAGTGAAAACTCTAAATATAGAGAGACAAGAAATAATATTAAAAATTCAAATGATAAAATCATGTGATATATAAAGGCAAATCTATTACAACAATACCTGATTTCTCAATGGAGAATCTAAAAGCTAGAAGAGACTGGACAGATGTTCTATGGATTCTACAGAGAAGTAGTATGGGGTAGTAGTAGAGTAGAAGCTTCCTAAAATATATACACATATGACTGATATCTAAATATAATGGCCAAATAATGAAGAGAAAAAGAACCATCTGGACATGTCATCACTAAATGAAGCTTCAAGTACTGGGACTGTGTTTGCTCAGAACAGAATGGAAAATCAACCAACCAATCAACCAAACAAACAAAAACTATCAACACAGTGACAAATCCTCTGATTGAATCCTCTGGTCCTGCCTGCAAGATATGCTAGTGCAATAGTTGGACACAGCTTGTGGGAGTAACCAACAAATATTAGTTTTGTCTCAAAGCCCATTAGACAAGATGGAATCCAAACATATTACTGCTTGGTTAATCAGTAAACTAATGATTAGATAACCAGGAATTTTAGAGTATGCAAAATACTCTGTTCTACTAAAAAAAATAAAGCAACAAAATTATTCTTAATAACATTTTTCTATATTTATAGATCCATGCCTTGATCAGTCCTCAACAGAGAAGCTTCCTTCTGTAGCACAATGGAACAGATATAGATATCTACAGGCAGAAAGTTTCCAGAGAGTGAGAGACCTTGGAACACTCAGCCCTCTATAAGATATCTTAATCAAATTCCTCTTTTAATGTCTCAAGGAACCCTGTGGAAGAATAGGCACAAAAAGATACCTGCAGTCCCTGTATATTATTCCATACTCTCTAGGAATTCAATTGTGAATTGGTCTTATTGTGCTTAGAAAGCCTTGTTTCTATGGTAAGATGCTCTGGCTCTTTAGCAGATTGGGTCCTAGAGATGAAAGGTGAAATGGATACATGTCTCTATCCCTATTCCAAAAGTTATTTCTTATTGGTACCCACTTTCAAGTGAAAATATAGTTTCCTTCAAAGGGGTTTCATTGGAGAAACAAATCACTCTCAAGTGTAGGCCTCATGCCCAGTACTAGAAGAAGGAAAAAAGAAATAAAGAATACTCAAGGTCATTTTTACAGGTTTTTTTTTTTTCCTTTACTTTTCTTTCTTTCTTTTTTCTTTCTCATAATTTCATGTCAGGGCTTTTCCTTGTTTTGTATTACTTTGTTTTGTTTTAAATAATTTTATTTATTTATTTATTTATTTATTTATTTATTTATTCTCTCCTTTAACTCTACAGTTTCTTGGCTTCCAATTTTGTGTTCTTATGGAATTCTTGAGCATGCCAACAAATCAGCCTTTATTTCTGGAGCTTCTTTTTACTCTAGGGGTCTTTTTCTTCTATTTTATTGTTGTTTCATTTTGGTTTTTGTTGTGCTTTGTTTTTTTTTTTTTTTTTTTTTTTTTTTTTTTTTTTTTTTTTTTTTTTTTTTTTTTTTTTTTTTTTTTTTTTATATCTTCTAGGTCTTTGTTAGGGTTTTATTGCTGTGAAGAGACACCATACCCAAGCCAATACTTATAAAAGAAAATATTTAATTGGGGTTGGTTTGCAGTTTCAGAAGTTCAGTCCATTATCATCAGGACTGGAAGCATGGCAGCCTATAGGAAGACATTTTTCTTGAGAACGACCTGAGAGTCCTACATCTTGATCCAAAGGCTGTCTTCTACAGGCAGCTAAGAGGAGAGTCTGGATCAAACTAGACAAACTTGAGCATATATATGAGACCCCAAAGACCCACCTCCACAGTGATATACTTCCTCTAACGACAGAGAATTCCCTCAAAAAAGGTCACACCTCCTAATAGTGTCACTTCCCTTGGGACAAGCATATTCATTTATTTAATTTAATTTTGTTTTGATTTATTTTATCACTTAGAAGCTTGTTTCTTTTCCAATAAGAGACAGAAAATGGATTGATCCAGACAAGAGGGGATTTGGGGAGAAAAGTTGAGGAGTGGGAGGGGAAATTGTAATCAGAATATATTATTGAGAGAAAAAGCATTTTCTGTATATGAAAAAAAAAAAAAAAAAAAAAAAAAAAAAAAAAAAAAAAAAAAAAAAAAAAAAAAAAAAAAAAAAAAAAAAAAAAAAGCTTTGTAGAAAAAGCTAACACCAAACAATTTTTTTAAGCCAGAAAAGTAATTGAGATTGAGAACAATAGTATTTACACATATGGTACTAGTAAAAATTAGTTGACCACAAAATAAAACAATATGAAATGAATGTTGGAAGACTAGCAGTAATGGGTGGGTGAGAAATAAGAGATGGTGAAGATTGAGAATAACCAGAATGTACTTACTCTGTAAATATAGGAAATTACTACAGAACTAAGTGAAGCCAGAAAATGTGACCAAATATTATCTAAGGTTTATTTAGAGTTACTATCTAATACCTTTAAAATATAGATAACTAAAGAAGGACCTTGCAGTTTTCAATGAAGTCAGTAGTCCGTGAAGAGACTGAATGAAACCAGGCTCAGATTGACATCATCAAACTAGATCAGACTTTTTGGAGTCAAATTCCAGACAGATCATTGCTAGCATATATAAAATACAGTACATTTTTAGAAAATGTTTCTCGGCAACAAACATTAAAATACTATGTACAAAATAAACTTTAAGGTATGACAACATAGAAACAGCTTTACAACATAGAAACACCTTTACAAAAGTCTTTCTGTGTAGGGCGTGGTGGCGCACGCTTTTGATCCCAGCACTTGGGAGGCAGAGGCAGGCGGACTTCTGAGTTCGAGGCCAGCCTGGTCTACAAAGTGAGTTCCAGGACAGCCAGGGCACACAGAAATACCCTGTCTCGAAAAACAAAAAAAAAAAAACAAAAAAACAAACAAACAAAAAAAAAAATGTCTTTCTGTGACCATGAATCCATGAATGTGGGTTCTACAGTTCAAAGGCCTAGAATCTGCTATGGTCACTGATAGCATAGAGATATCAGGCTATAAAATACATGTGGTATCTCCTCTAAGGTTCAGTAATGATCAAGTGAAAGAAGCATCTGGGATATTCATTCTGGGAACTTGGATGAGGCCTGCCTCCACAGATAGCAAAGAGGTCACCAGGCTCTTAACGAAATCAACTTTTAGGCTTCTGGGCAGAAAAACAGGTATTTTATCTCCTCCATTCGGAAATGGCTCCTTTGTGTTTAATATTTCTGGTTTCCCTAGTGAGGTGTAGGCATAAGAACCTTTGTGCCCCCAACAGAAAACTACTGGATGTATTTTTATTACTTTGTCAACTGTGTTTGTTTCTGTGTTATATTTATATACTTTTATTTAAGCAGTGTAATATGTTTTGAAGAGTGTAGAATTCTATATCATTATTTTCTTCTTCTAGCAAGCATTACAATATTTGAAAATAGTCTTAATTTAATTGGAAATTAAATTTAGTCCAATTTGTATTTTATGATCACGTGGATGCTTTGAACTAACATAACTTTTCTGGAATATTTTGAATAGATATATTATCTATACTTGGAAAAATCTTCAATCTGTTCACTATGGAGAGTAACATAGTAGTAAATCATAGTTAATGCCTTATAAAAATTTTGATTCTAAGCACAATAGCAACATTAAAATGATGATTAGAAATGCTATCAAAATCCCTGACATCTGCAGCAGTGGGCCAATCCTGGAATCTTAGTAATCATGTAACACAGTTAAACCCTCTGAAGCAGGGTACCCCACAATGAGAAGCAAGGTCAAAGTAGCAACCATGGGGCCTGTGCCAGAGGAAATTACATATTTGGATTATTGGATAACTTTTTTTTTTCCAGATTGACAAGCAGTTAAAACAGGATTGTTTAACTGTATATCTAAAGAATATATATTTTTTTTAATATGGAGTGGATTTTTGAGAAAGTGGTACTAAACACCCCCTAACACTTTTTATTATTCTGGAAGAGAGAGAGAAGGAGGGAAGTTTATTACAAGTATTTTCTCATGTGATTACTATTTGATTCTTTAGATCAAGAAGTCCTATGAAGCTGAGCAGTGGTGGTACAGTCAGGTTTTTGTGAGTTTGATGCCAGACTGGTCTCCAGAATGAGTTCTAAGAAAGTCAAAGCTACAAAACAAAACTCTGTCTCAAACACAATCCAAAACAAAACAACAACAGAAGAAGTCCTATAATATATGGCATCTGAAAACTATATAACTCAGAAAGCAATTATATACCATTCAAGGTATAAAAAAACCTAAGGATAAGTGATAATGATGTAAATCTATGTCTGATTCTAAACTTCAAGAATCAAGGTCACTGACATAGATTTTATTTTTAGTTTTCAAACACTAGATAAATCATGTATACTTATATTTAGGAAACACGAATCATTTACTTACAAATACCAGTATGATTGGGAAAAAATGAAATGAATCAGTTCTTACAGAATAAATAAAGAAACCCAGAAACCCTGTGTTTTGATATTACTCTTTTTCATGTTGTACAAAATGCCTTTCTTCTTTGAATAGCAGGGATACTTTTCTCATAAAGGGAACAGATAATCTAATCTCAGATCAGGTAGATCAGACAATGTACAGAATTCTGCCCCATTCCAGGACAGAAAGAAAAAAAAAAAAAAGTAAGGACATTAAATAAATATCTTAGGCTGTTTGATTGGCTTTAAAATGGAGTATTTCTAGCTTGTATGCCCTACTGGGAAAAAAAAAATATATATATATATATATTTTGAAGCAGGGGTTATTTCATAAGGAAATGTAAAAGCAGAGACTTAGAGAAAGAAGATCAGAGACAACCATTGCTTCCAACCATTGCTTGTTAGGTCTTATCATTCAGTATTGTTTTCTGACTCTACACTATCCCTTGAGTAGTTTTCTTAATGCCACCAGGTGTCCTGGCCTGCAGGACAGTCTAACAGGGTCTGGGGAACCACCTGTGGAGAGAATGAGAGGCTAGAAACACAAGGACAAAGAGCAAGTCTGATTGATCAAGCTTTCAAATTTTTATTGTTCCCAGGCAGGTTTTATGCCCACAGAAGCAGGGTATGGGGAGGGGGATGACACAGAATTGCTTTGTTTCTGGGAGAATGCACCTGTCCCCAAAAGCAGGATATTGGCTAGGTAAAAAGTTCAGCAGGAGGAACAGTACAGAATGGGTTGCTAGGTACCTGTCTACAAGATCTATAGCTATTTGTTCTTAACTGGGGGTAGTACTTTCCCATAGAGGCCTCAGCTTTTTCTCAGAGAAAAAACTAAGCTAATTCTTTTCCACTAGGGCCAAAACTTTGTAAGTAAGCACTTATGGCTGACAAGGCAGTTAACATTCAAACAGGGTCGCTCCCAACAACCAGGTCTCATTTTTCTTGCAATAAAAATTATTGCCAAGAATAAGGACACTAATCAAAAGTGTGAACATATTAAATAGTCTGAGAAAACAAAATAATAATAACAATAATAATAAATTTTATATGTAAACAAGTAGGTACTCACTTAATGTGTTTGGGGGTTACTGACCTCTGAGTTAAGTTGACATTGATTTGCAAGCATAAAACTTCATAGTGGTCCTTTTGTGTGGTATACGCTGAGGAAGGAGAAGTAGAACTCTAGGTCAGTTCCACGCAATAGCATGTTCACTTGACCCACACAACAAGTTATTACTTATTTCTGATGTCTAAAAATGTATGATTAAAATGGAAATAATGAGTATTTATCAGAGTCTTTATACAGGGTTAATAACATATATCTGAGTACTAGTACATTTAAGAAGGTAGAGTAGAAACCCATAAATCTTAAAGAGTTCTACCAAACTTGGTGAGACAAAAAAGATTTCATGGGCCATTTCTTAGCTAAGTTATTAAAATTACTGTATAACTACTTCATGTCCTTTGAATAGTGTGTGTGTGTGTGTGTGTGTGTGTGTGTGTGTGTGTGTGTGTGTGTTGTGTCTACGTCCTTGGGCTTAGCTTTATTAAATTCTATACAAGGGGAAGTTGAAAATTTTAATCTCTAATTCAAAATAGAATTGAACTAGTCAGGGCAGGGGGAGGGGGGAGGGAATTTTCGGGATAGCATTTGAAATGCAAATTAAGAAAATATCTAATAAAAAAATTTAAAAAAAAGAAAAAAATCAAACTAGTGTATTATATATTCATTAATTCTATTGCTTTCTCTATCAACACAGTACCATGGCCCTTAGGCCATTATTTGCAGCATCTTATTTATCCACAGAATTGACATTTTTATATGAATCCTACTGGGTGAGCAAAGTTGCTGAATACTTTAGATGTATAGCCAAACCTACTCCTTAGTGAATCATGGAGGATAACCCATCAATAAAGTGATAAAATATAACTATTTGCCATTAATCACAATGGCAATGTTGTTTGTGCTTTTAGAATGACATATAGGGAGCAAGTTATATAAACAGACTGACTGATACCAGTTATGCCATGATTCTAGGATTTTAACAAGGACATACATCTCTGAAGCAAAGGAGTCAATTTTCATAGGATACAAGTGGGCTACAGTGTTCTTTAGTTATTGTGGGGACTCGAAAGAAAGAAAGAAAGAAAGAAAGAAAGAAAGAAAGAAAGAAAGAAAGAAAGAAAGAAACCCTTCAAGACTTTTGGTTAAAGAAAAGAGATTGCAGAGTTAAAGAGGAAGAGAAAGATGTAGAAGAAGGTAGGTATTCAAATACAAGAAAATACACCTTATGAAAATTGGGAAGCCTGCAGTATCAATGAAGTGTTTAAGGATGTATTGGTCTTCAACATATTTAGGCATCTCTACAGTAAAGACAGAGAGGAAGGGGAATTAGTTGGTGGGTAAAGTACTTACATCATAATTGTGCAGATGCTAGTTCTGATTCCCAAGACAAATAAATAAATAAATAAATAGATAGATAAATAAATAAATAAATAGTCATAGCATCATATACCTGAAATTTCTGCTTTGGAAGATTGAGGCATGATGATTCTAAAAGCTATTTGGACACCAAGTATAGTCAATCATTAATATCTAGATTTAGTAAAAAATACTATCTCAAAACATGAGGTAGACAATTGAGAAAAACACCCATTGTAGACCTTTGAGTTTCATAAACATATGCACAGATGTGTGGATCCCAACATTTATAAAAACATACACATCACACTTACACACACACACACACACACACACACACACACACACACACACTCACACACAGAGGTGGGGGAAGGGCAAGAGGACAATATACTCTATTATATACCTCTACTTCTGTCTTAGTTAGAGTTTTACTGTTGTGAAGAGACACCATGACTAAGGCTACTCTTATAAGGACAACATTTAATTGGGGCTGGCTAACAGGTTTAGAGTTTCAATCCATTACCATCAAAGCAGGAGCATGGCAGAATCCAGGCAGGCTTGGTGTAGGAGAAACTGAGAGTTTTACATCTTGTTCTGAAAGCAAGCAGGAGGAGATTGGTTTCCAGGGAACAAGGATGAGGGTCTTAAAACCAACAGCCACAATAATACACTTTCTCCAACAATGCCATACTTACTCAAATAAGGCCTTAGCTCCTAATAGTGCCAGTCCCTGGACCAAGCATATTCAAATGATCACACCCTCTAACCAATAAGAATAAAACCTTTCTTTACTTAACTAAATGTATATTACACAGTTAATTCCTTTAGACACCCAGAAACTGTTATCAGTAGGAATTATGAGTCTCTGTTATTAGGGATACCCATTTTTACTAGGGTAACCAAGCTACTTCTGGGGGTATGGAGATTGATTTCACTGTGTGTTCTACTTTACATGTCTGTCACATGTTATATTTGTTCCTATTGACCATAGAATTCAGAAGTATATGTTCCCTACTGCATGAGTTCTTCTTATATATACATACCTATCCCATTTCACATAATCCATTTCATTTCCAACCAACATCCTTAGGTTAACATTTGGCACCTTGACAGAATAGAAATCCAACTTGATTTTTGCCTTTGATTGTCAATGGGCTTGTGATAAACTGGTCTGCCTCCAACTTAGATGTAAAAGCCATCTTAGAGTCAAGATAAATTAGGCTCATTTCTGTTTATGATTTAATTCTGTTTTTCAAAGATTAGGCTATTACCTACCTGTAATGTTAACTACAAATGATTTCATACTACCTATTCCAGGAAAAAGCAACCATAGTATTGTTTTTACAAATTGTTTATAACCATTTTATAGCCCCCTTTTGTTTCAAGGAATTATATGATCACCCATGGCCACCTTTTTATGATTACCTGTTGTTTGTGCTTACCTTGTTATGTTAGTCTTATAACCATGCTTTTCTTTCAGAGGTTATTATAACTAATTTCTACTTATGTTGTGCTCCTGTAACCCTATCAATTTTGTCCACCAAATCCCCCATTTGGTACATGCTGCTCCGGAACTATAAAAGTCTTGCCTTCCTCACATTAAATGCTGACCTCTTGAACCCTTAGTAGGGTGAGATGCATTCAATATACTGGAATTTTGTA
Source organism: Mus minutoides (assembly GCA_902729485.2). Lineage (NCBI taxonomy): Eukaryota > Metazoa > Chordata > Mammalia > Rodentia > Muridae > Mus > Mus minutoides. The sequence goes on along the minus strand of LR753306.1, from coordinate 2,540,626 downwards.
AGGTCACTTCCATTAATTTTTTTTTTTTTTTTGGTTTTTGGTTTTTGGATTTTTGAGACAGGGTTTCTCTATATAGCTCTGGCTGTCCTGGAACTCACTCTGTGGCTGGCCTCAAACTCAGAAATCTGCATGCCTCTGCCTCCCAAGTGCTGGGATTAAAGGCGTGCGCTGCCACCACCACCTGGCTTCAATTAATTTTTTGTTTTAGTTAGTTTGGCTATTATGATTTAGGTTTGTGATCTTTCTCTTTCCATCTTTGAGATTTATACTTGGTCTTGTCCCTACAGGTGATAAGGTTCTCTCCTTCAGAGAATACCTAGAAGTTGTTTTTCAGTTGGGACCAATAAACTTTTTGTTTTGTTTCAGAAGGCTATCCTATATTATTTGGAGCAGCCAATCAACCTCATCTTTATTCATTACCCTTCCCAAAATGTTTGAAAGTCATCTATTAGGCATCACCCATGCTCCTGTTTTCTAATAATTCCGATCCCTCTCCCCTGCAAACGGGTCTTTGGTAAAGGTGAATGAAGCCTATGGGCTCAAGAAATAAAGGGATAAATCAGCATGTTTATCAGAAAGAAAAGTTCCAAAGCAAGAGAGAGTTCAAGAGGGTACTACCCAAATAGTAAGGATTATGTGCCTTTCAGTAGTTAAAGTACAAAGAGAACAATAGTAAGGTAAAAGATAAAGGGTGACTTGTCTTCCTCTGATGCACAAGATGAATAATTTCTTCCTGCTATCAAGCTCTATTATAAACTAACATAGTTATCTAAAGGTCATCAACCAGAAAGACTTTGATCTTTGGAACATGCACAAGCAAAGACGTTTTGATGCATGAAGTATCTGTAAACAATGTAGCATGAATTTCTCTAGATGATCAGGATCTTGCTGCTGTCAGTGCCTGTCTAGTCTGCCTCATTTTTCAGTAAACTGTTGATGTGAAGTAGCAAGTAACGTTCATCTGATTGTTATAATCATGGCATGAACACCATGGTGTTTTGGAATGTGTATTAATAGTCCCAGACAAAAATGGCACTTTAGTCCACCAGAATGTCAAATTGGAATAAGTATATTTTCTAACTGGCAGAATACTTTTATTGACTTTCAGACCTATACAATTCCTATCATGAGAAATTGTAAAGGAAAGGAAATTGAATAAACGTCACTTAGGAAGGTAAGGTAAAACAAAAGTAATGATGTATTCCTGGAGGGATACCATTACATTATTGCTCATATCAAGTAGAAGTGCATTACATCAGAAGTGCATCAGTGGATCTATGGTCATGGGTTTCAATGGCCTTCCCTAAAAGACCATGAGGAACAAGATTCTTACAGTAACAAATTCAAAAGACTCAAAACAGGGCAATTCATTTTCACTCATGCATAACCAGGCTCCAGACTGAACAAATGCAGATATAGTTTGCCAACAACTAATAACAACTTTTATAGCCTTGAATTCAGGTCTCTAATGGTTTTCTCCATCGCTTGGGTACTAGGTGGTACAATCCACCTGCCTCCTCTATTCAAATCTCCTTCCTGGGAATTCTTAACTACTTTATGAGTTCAATCATCTTCTGGATTTGTTTATTTCATTTTGTTTCTGTTTTTGCATATTTTCAAACTTATAGATCAGCTTGTATGAAAGCACTTCTCTTTTTTACCAGACATGATTTCCTCAGACATGTCACACAGTCAGGTACTTACAAGTTTTTATTCTAAGATCAGCTGACAAAAAATATCTGGTTAAATAGATGTTCAGTCATAGGGAAGATGGAGGCCCAAACTGCCTGTTTCTCACAATTCTTTTGTGAACTAAATTCAGTCTATGGTACTATATACTGAAAACTGCCATAATATTTTATTGTCTCTTACCAGTCTGACCTAGGTCTCAAATATCTCATGCTAATGGCTTAATAGAATTATTCAATGTGATGCTACTTTATGTTGATGTTATTTTAAGATACGTTTTAAATATGTAGCCCAAACTGGCCTTGAAATTATGAACCTCTTGCCTCAGGCTCCTGAGTGCTGGTATTGTGGATAGCTGCCCCACAATAATACTCTTTTGTAGTGTGAGGTGGCATTGCCTTGCATGATCCAAGCAAGGTTTCTGGAAGACTGTATAACGCTTTGAATCAACATTATAGCCAGTACTCATTGCTTTAAGCAATAAATGGAGAAAGTGGAAGTAGCATCATTAGCATTCATTAGGGATTAGTGACACATGTAAAATGTTTGTCTCCTGTTTTCCCCAGTTTAATGCTTTACTGCCAGGCAGGTTTTAGCACCGTTAGAAGCATAACAATGAGTCAATTGAACTGGAAATAAATACTGCCACTGACCCCTGTGGGCTACTCATTCTCTGAATTAATATGCAAAGAAGGGAGTTACAGTTTTTCATGGATAATTGATCATGAATACTAAAGGGAAATTAGACTACTCCAAGGTGAGTAAGAATCTGTCAGTAACGGAGAAGATGCTCCGGTTTGTCATTCAGTGCTACTATGTTCTGTGATAAAGGTCATCAAAAAACTACAAGAATACATTTTTAATAGTAAGACACAAAGCTCAGTTCCTTCAAGAATAAAGGTAAAGTTCATATTTTTGGAAAATACAAAAACCAAAAATGTTGATGGAGAAAGAATTACACAGATAGTAAAGACTGTAAGAAATTCAAAGTAAAACTGTTTAAGACTTTTTCATTTTATATATTGTCTCTCAAACCCTTATTTTGTTTCTCCGTTTATGCTTTATCTACTCTTCCTTTCTTTACTTCAAAATAGCTTATTCTGACAACCCCTCCTTATTCTGTAGTGTTAATTTTAGATACAACTACTTCTGAGTCAAGGAATGGCACTGACCAGAAAGGCAATAAGAGATTGTTCCTTTGGAGCCAAATATGAGGGGTCACACCCACCTCTCTAAGAATGTGTTTGTGCCAGACACCATTTTCCCCGGTTAGGTCACAGACCCAAATGCCTTGAACACTACCTCGACTCTCAGAATCTAGGCAATGTTTCTCTGCAGTGTGTTTCTTAGGACAAAGAGCTGACATATTCCTGCCTCCATGCCCCTTGGATATAAAGTAGTCCAGGTTAAGTCATGTGATTTGTAGTTTCTTAACATCATCTAAAACCTATGGGATTCAGAAACCTGCTTTGTTTGGAGTCCTGCAGGCCTGCTTTCCTCTATCATAGCTGTATTTTTAGATAGAGTACCTCTTATGTCAGCTCATTTCCACTAATGTGCTATTCTATTTCTTCTGGTTTTGTTGAGATTTGATTTGTTGTTTTTGTTGTTGTTAGTTTTACATTTGCCTGTTTTTGTGTGTGTTTGTTTGTTTGTTTGGGGGGGCTATTTTTGTTTTACATTATAACATCAGTGTGATAATTATTGTGTTCTAAACCCCAAATCCCATGAAGACACATCATGCCACAAAAATCATGTAGGAGGTTTACTGGAGAGGGCACAGATAGAGACTGCCTTTGGGTGAGAGTGAAAGGACAAAGAAAATGAAGAGAGGAGGGACTGGACATTTATAAGTGGATGTAGCTCATGTGCAGGAGAAGGATATGCAACTCATGACAACAGTAAGAATGTGTTATATCATGGCAGCTAGTCATGATATAGCCTGATATCACTGGCTCTCTGGGGCAGGGAGTGAAGATGCCTGAATTCTACAATTTCTCTCTCTTGCTTATTATAAAAGAGGAGATAGTAGAAAAGGGTGATGGTGAGGAAGAAATGAGGGTATCATGTTGTTTAGACTACTTCCCATTGTCTGGGGTTGTCTTTTTCCAGGTACTATTGACCCTCACCATTAAGGTACATTTTGTTGTCATGAGCCTCATGTTCTCTGGATAGTGGTTGGCATTTCCATTCCTTCTAGTTTTAACCCCAAAGTTATCTGGGAACAGCCAGGTATGCCTGGCTTACTATAAAAGGGGGTGTTTACCCTTTCTCTCCCTCTTGTTCTTACTCTATTACTCTTTTGCCCTTCTCTCCCTGACCCCTTTTGCCCTCTCTCTCCACCCGTTCCCAACTCCTTTCACATTTTCCTGGCTAGTCTATTCTCTTTCTCTTCTCTTCTCTTCTCTTCTCTTCTCTTCTCTTCTCTTCTCTTCTCTTCTCTTCTCTTCTCTTCCCCTTCTTCTTCCTCTTCCTCTTCCTCTTCTCTTTTCTCTTTTCTTTTTCTCTCTCTCTTCCTCCCTCCTCTCTCTCTCTCTCTCTCTCTCTCTCTCTCTCTCTCTCTCTCTCTCTCTCTCTCTGTATTCCCTTCCAAACTCTACTTGCCATGCCCAAAGTAAACTATTCCATACTATGTCCATTGAATGATTGGTGGCACAGGTAGAAGGGGCACCTCAGAATGGGCCTATCACCTCACCATACATGGATTTACCAAAACATATCCTGGCCTCTTTCCTTTTCATTTTTAGTAAAGCACAACTTTAGTGTTGTGACACTTGGAGTAGAAACTCACAGGTTCACATCTCCCACAGCCACATGGAATTCCATCCATATCAGATCACTTGCTAGACCTATCCATGCAAACACTGGCAAACTGGTAAGCTCCATTCCCCCACTAGTCAGTGTAAATGTCACCTGATAACAGGGAAGGTTATTAGCTCACAGACACCATAAATTCCTTGAGGGTTAAGGTCTTCTCACTGACCCCTCATTCTAGGATATTTCCCTTTTCTTGAGATCTTTCCCCTCTTCCCTGAGTTGGTTCCCCTTTTCACTGCTGTAAAACCCCAAGCCTGGGTCAACTATTCTCCTGCCATCACTCTCTGTACTGGCCCTGAGCTCAGTCCCCAGATTCAACATGTGATGACCTCGTGATCTTTTTGGCTGTCATTTCTAGCTTCGGAACATAGGAAAGTGCAAGTTGTTAGCTCCTACTCTAAGCCAGAAGGGAATATCTTCGCTGCTACCCCTCCCTGTTTAATTTACAGGTTAAATTTGGCCCCATTATCCACAAAACAATAACTAAATTAATGGCCAAGTAGTAACACTTTAAAAAGAAAACTTCAATCTAAAATAGAGATTTCTATGTAGGCTTTTACATCCATCCTCAGTTGTCTTGCAGCCTCATTACTTTGCTCTCACTCTTGGTTCCCCACCCCCTTAACTTTGCTTTCTGAGGAATTGCTGGCAGACAGAGCACAGCTGAAGGCACTTTCACCTGCACCCCCCCACACACACACATACACAACACACACACACACACACACACACACACACACACACACACACACACTCACACACTCACACACACACACACACACACACACACACACACACACACACACACACACACTCACACACACTTGCTTTCTGGAGTTGTAGATCGGGCTCCTGCACTCTGCCCCCGTTCCTCCCACCCCACCCCAGCGGTGTGCCCTGCCTTCAGCCCAGAGCCATTCCATGGTGCTGGCCTGGAACTCTCTGCCCTTGCCCAGTACTCTGCTCAGCCAAGCTGCTACATGTGTTACAACCACATGCCACAAGCAATGCCCTGCTCTCATCACACACCAGGGTGAGCCGCTGGGCCGCTTAGGGGCTCTGGGCCGAGCACTCAGAGCCATGTAACTACAGACTGAGGCCTTTCCTTGCGTCAGGGATCCTACAACTGCCTACCTGCCCCTCCTTCCTCCTTCCCTGGGCTGCTCACAAAGATTCTGGCCAATGCTGGAGGCCTGTTGTTAACTTTGAGGAAACTCCTGACATCAGGGTTTTGCTTTCTGCAAGTGGCAGGAGAGGCTTCCCCTTGCCCTGCTACTGCTAGCCACCTCAGTCTGCCCCAAGCTGGGCACTTATCCACAGCTGATGGCAATAGTCACTCTGCAAAGCTGAGATTTGGCTTCATGTTTGTCTCTGTCACAATTCTGTCTTTCCATTCTAAGGGTTAACACAAGACTTTCCTCCAGGCAGAGCTGGGAGCTGTAGCTTCAGTGCCATCTTTGTTGTGGGCAGATAAGGTTTTCCTATGCTATTGCTTCAGTGACATCTTAGCTAAGGGCAGTCACATGACTAGATGTAGTTTCTGTGACATTTTAACTAATGCTATATGTCAATGCTATATGTCAACTCTGTTATAGGCTGCCTCCTCACCTTAAGACAGCCTGATGTAAGGTTTCCAAAGACACTTTGTATTTCATTCTATTCTGCTTTGGTAAATAGTTGCCTCAGTAAATAATGATTTTTAATGTAAATTTAAAGATTTATAATAGTAAAAAGGATTTAATATCACTGTATTAAATACATGTTTAGCCTTGTTTTTGCTAATGTTATTAAGTCACAATGTACTCTCTTTGCTAGATACATCCAACACAAGCAATTAAACAAACACAAATTGTCTAACTCAGATATGATTAATCAGTAGTAGCGCTCAATCTTGCCATAAATCTGTTGAATGTAACAATAAATATATAATCTTATGATAGGCAGAGACTCACAAATCCTCAAAATTTACTCTTCAAGTAAATATCCAAGAGGATATGAGCACAGAGACAAGATTCTACATGGATTGTAGTATGATAACCACTTAGAAACACTGCTCCAGGCTTGGCCTAAGCTGTGGATAAACACAAAATATCCAGAGAATTAACTGTCTCATATTGCCCAAGTCAAGATGAGTCATTTCTTCGTCTACATTCCTACTACAAAGGAAAAAGTTTCTAGTCTCCTGGACCTGAGGGCCAGGCTGACTTTTTCCAAATTACAATGGAGACCAAAGAAGGACCTGAAAACTGTCTAAGTAGTAGACTAAATAGACCAACCTCTGTCATTTTAATTATTGACATCTATATTATAATTTATTTTTATTTAGGAATGAGGATGTCAAAGAGGCAGTGACCTTACAATACTGTTTAATTGCCTTTCTACTTGTTTTTTTCCAGGGTTAGGTAACCAGAACATGTTTTCTCTGGATATTAATTGTGGTAACTCACTACCAAGAGTCATGTTTGAAGTGTGTGGTACAGTTTACCAGCAGAGCCCATTTCCTACCAGGGATTCCATGGGTCTGGATATATAGCTAGAAGACCTTATCTCATAAATAAAAGAAGAAATCATGGTGAGGTTTTAAATATGGCTATTGGTATTGGCAAGACCAATATGGCCAGCATCCATATCTGTATGACCAATCTTTGCAAAATTTTCTGTCTGTTCAAAGAGGAAGCAGACAAAAAAGTCATTAAATGAATGAGGAGAGGTGAATATAGGGATGATGAGAATTTTGAATGGCTGCTAACAACCTGCTATGAAGCAATTTCCCAACACTATTTTGAGCAATTCTTTGTTGTTAGCAAGGGTTTCTTGACCCTAGAATCTCTGTATGGAAGAGTACCCTAGACAGAAGCAAATGAGAGGCAAAAGGGGGAATCCTTATCCAAGCCAGTAGAGTAGCTTACTACTGCTAGAATAAAACCTCATTCTTCTGGAACTGAGGACAAGGTGATTGATCTCAGCATCTTCTGAAACATAAGGGAACAGGGTCTTGTTGTGGTTGACATATAGGAAGAAAAATTATCTTGATTTGGGGGAGTAAAGGGCTTGAGATAGAATAGGTGAATCCAATGATAGATGCCCTCAAGATTAGCAGTTGTGGGAATCACAAGAATTACTTTGAAGGGTCCCTGCAATTTAGGGAACAGTGGTGAGGGACATTGCTATAGAGGGGAGGGAGAAGGACATAATCTCAAATGCTATTTGGAGACAGAGAGAAGTTGGTGTGTGGCTGGGGTATAAAATGGTCTGTAAATTTTCACAGGAGGAACAAAGATGACAGAGTAGGGGAGTGAGTAGTTGATCAGGAAGAGTCAGGCTTTGGGTGAAAGACCAGGAGTCAAAAACAATTGTCTATACATTAGCTCAAATGGTAAGATGGTAAGAGATCACATGGGAAGATTCCATAGCCTAAAAAGGGCCAGTTGCAAAAGCTTTACCCAAACAAGATTAAAGTGGTTGTAACAGTATGACAAGGGTGTATTTTAAGGAGCAGTTAGTTCATTCTATATTTCCAATGGAATGAGAGTGGTATGGAATATGAAAATGCCAAATGATGTTCAGGGCTTTCAGTGGAGTTTGGGAAATATGGGAGGTGAATCCAGGACATTTTTCCTACTGGAGGGAAGTAGTTGTTCCAAAGTGAGTAATGATCTCTTAAAGGAGAAATATGCTTGACTGTTGGCATGTGGGTAAAGTCAACTTGACAGTCAGTCCCAAGGAGAAAGCCTCTGGCCTGGTGGGTAGGAAAAGAGGGAATACTCTATCTGGTATTGGACTCTGATACTTTACAGATTTTACAAGAGGCAGTAATAGCCCTTAAGAAATGCAAATCCTCAGGAGTGGGCTGCAGGTAAGTTTTAACAAAGTAAGGTAAGGCTTAGCTATTAGGATAAAAGAGCTGATGTAGATGAGACAGAATTTGATCAGTTCCAGGTAGTGACAAAGGAGATGGAGGTTGTAGTGAAAGAATGTCCTTTGATGTGTAAGACAGGTGTGGGAACCACAAAAGCTGCAGCTCTAGCTGTCTTGCTGGATCAATTATTTCCCTTAGAGATGGTGGGATTGTCAGTCTTTTAGGAATGGCTACAAACAATTCCAATAACTGTGAGGAGATGGGAGGCTTTTAGTGTGGTCATAATTGGGTCTGCATTACTTATTGATCCTCCTATTGTTGTAAGTGTCCTATATTCTTTACAGATGGCAGTGTGGGATGGGAAAGTATGAAAGGCATATTTGCAGTCTGTGAAGATGTTAAGGGATTGTCCTTGTGCAAATTGGAAGGCACAGATGAGAACTATTATTTTTGCCTGCTGATTAGTGTTGTGAGCATAGAGAGCTGATGCATTAATTACTTCAGTATCTGACACTATGGGATAGGCAGCTTTCTGGTTCTTCATGTACAAAGGATGTTTCATCTGTGTACCAGATAATGTAATATCTCCTTAAAGTTTCAATTCAAGAAGGAGATGAAGAGTGGTCTGCATTTTGTTAGGGAAGATTTAAGCTATGTGGGCACAATTGAAAAATAGGTGTAGAGTCTTCTACTAGTGCTATCTGAGGAGAAAGAAAGAGCCCTGGGGGAGGTAGAGTTTTTACTCCTCTGTATGTTAAGTATAAAATTAAGTTAAGTATAAACTTAGGACTAATTTTAGGAGGAAAAGATAGCGGTAGGTGACCCAAAAGTTAGTTTTTTGGATTTGTAAATGAGGAGCTCTGCAGATGCTAAAGCATGTTTTGAGTGTTTCAATAACTGGGTGTCCAGGTCTAATTTCTTTGACAGGTATGCCACAGGTGCAAAGGACAATCCCAGTTGGTGGCTTGAAACCCCAAGGGCATATCCCTATTTTTCTGTTACATAAAGGGAGAAGGAATGGGTTAGATCTGGGAGCTATAAGGGTATGGCCTGAAGGAGGAGGGCCTGTTGGAGCTTCTGAAAGACTAGGTAACAGGTATGCAAAGGGTTATTGTGAGAGGCCAAGGGTTGTTTCATATGTGGGTGGACAAAGAAGAAAATGGAGGCAATCCAGGAGCATAAAAAGCCAGGTAAGAAGGCTAGGAATGGTAAAATCTCTTCATTAGTAGATGTGACTACAGGAGACACAATTAGGTGTTTTCTATCCACAGTAATGGTTTTGTGGGTTGAAGTAATTGTTAGTGCCATGTAGATGATGGGAGGGATAGATAATTAAACCTTAGATGGTGAGACTCTGTAGCCCATTTGGAAAAGAAATTTAGAAGAGCAAAGGTGTCAGCTTTGCTAATTTATAAAGAGGGAAATGCAAAGGAGAAAGTCATCTCCATGATGTATGAGTTTGGGATTCAGGGGTGGAGGGGATGATAAAGTGAGGTCAGAGGTCAAAGCCTGGTAAAAAAGGTATCTGCTGTCCAGAATCCCTGGGGTAGGACAGTCCAAGTGAGTTGAAAAAATATATATGTGCCAGTGTAAGTAGAGCTGAAAGCAAAAATATTTTGTGACTGGGTGTTGAATAGGAATAGAAAAGAAGGCATCATTGAGGTCCAGGACTGAAGTCCCTGAGGCGTTAGTGGAAAGTAGTGTATAAGGGCTAACTATGACAGGATAAAGGGGGAACCACTGCAAAATTGAGGAGCAGGAGATCTTGAACCAGGTGGTAGGTTCTAATTGGCTTCTATACTAAAAGTATAGGGATGTTAAAGGCAGAAGACATGGAACAAAGTAGTTTTTTAAGAGGTTGGAGATGGTCTTAAATTCCCTCAAACTGTGGAGGGAGTGGGCAAGGAGCTTGGATGATATACTGCCTAGGCTCCTATAATTGGATGAAAATGGGGGAATTGTGTTTAGCAACAGAACAGTTTTGCACATCTTGGATTTGGTGGTTGACCTGCAAGGGGGGAGGTGCTGGCAAAGGAAATGATGTGTTGGCTAGTTAGGAGAAGGAAGAGATGGGTTACTGGCAGACTTAGAACCATGTAAATGAAATGTGGAGAGCAAAGGAAATAGAGACTTGAACTTTGGCTAGAGGATCCCTTCCCAATAATGAGACTGGACAGGTTGGTAGCACTAGAAATGAAGGGGTGTGAAGAACACCTGTGAAAATGCACCTGAGTGGTAGGGTCTGGCATGGTTATTAAGGCTGTCCCTCTACCCTGTCAATAGGGAAATAAGAAGGAGAAGTGAATCTCTAAAACTGCATCATGGGTAAGTGTCCCAGGTGTCTACAAGGGAGGAGTTGGATCGCCCTGATACCAGAATGCATACCCAGGGCTCATGCCAACGAGATGACAATGATCTGGCCCAGACAGCCCAGGCCTCTTCAGTCAGCCACTGCCAGGCCTAGAAAGTCAACTGGAGTATGATCTGGGAGTGATATCCCAGAGCCATGAGAAAACCCCTGACAATATCTGAAACAGGCATCCAGTGTTCCTCAAGCCTGAGGGGGAAGCAAGGGAGCCATGACAGTCACTGAAACTAGTTAAAAGACTTTAGCTACCATTAGGTATTTTTGTTTGTTGCTTTTTTCATCTCTCCTGTAGTACACAGTACAGAGCAACACTAAGACTTCTGTCTGTGGAGCTATAGGTCATCTCACCAAGTATTTAAGCTTGGCTCTAATATCTGCGAAACTCTGGAAAAAGAAACAGGTCATGAGGAGTTGTTTTACTTTTGGGTTTTGGGGGGCCTATATCTATATAGTGTAAGAAGGCCATTATGAGGTGTTCTAGGAATTGAGATAGGTTTTCTTGTTTCTTGGAGTTTCTCATAGTTTGTTGGTTTCGAGGCAACTTTACAGAGACCTGCCAGGAGTCAAGTTGCAATCTGATCTCTAGCTCAAATGCCCCCTGTTTTATGATAGTTCCATTGGGGGATCCTGGTAAATGGTGGTCTGAGGTCCTGCTGGGTATGCTGTGTTATATTGTTGGACTTCATCTTCATGTGCTCTACCATGTTCCCAAATTCCACTGTGTTCCTTAGAAAGTATGTTGTTAGAATCATATATATGCCATGGAATGTGAGGATATAGGGTTGGATACTATATTGAAATTCTTTAATGAAAGTAGAAGAGTTAGATGTATAGGGCCTGTCCCAATATTTTTCTACTTGAGAGAGTTTACCTAATAAAAAGGGGATATGTACATTGACCAGGCCATACACCCCAGAAACTTCCAATAAAGTGAGATCTGAGGCCAGGATGGGGAGAGATGGAGGGAAGTCCCACTGCAGATGAATAAGTAATCAGGGAACACAAGGCTGTTGGTGCCATGAAGGTGAATATTAGAGGGGATGTTTAGAGCAGCCTGTTGCTGGAGGGAGAAGAGGACAGTGAAGAAGCCAGAGGAGGAAAGGTAGCTGAGGTTTGGGGCTGGTAAGGATGAGGTTCCTTAGAAGGATAAAGGATAGAGGAGATTGTCTCTGGTTGAGACTTCATAGCTAGAAGTAGCCAAGTGGGCTAACAGGAAGAACAGCAGGAAGGTTTAGAGCAATGATCAGAGAAAACTTGGAAATAGGGGACCTTCTTCCATTTACCTGATCCCTGGTAGTAGTGATAAAGGTCCTGTGTAATACTGAGATCTAAGGTGCTATTAAGCAGTCAAATGGATTGGCTATCTAAGGGGTATTGGGGTCAAGTTCAGCTGCAAGACATTTAAGTTTAGAAGCCTTTAAGTTGGGTGCTAGGTATAGAGGTCTGAGGTTCTCCAAAAGACATTGCAGAAGGGAGCTTGTAGGTAGAGTCAATGATACAGTTCTGCCAGGAGAGGAGAGTGGTCAAAGTCTTGAGCTCAAGTTGTCCTAAGGACACAGGAATGTCTGAAACAAGAAAGCACAAACTATTCAACATGTTCTCACAGTACTAGACAGGGGCCAGAACGAAAAGCCCAAGGAGTCTCAGTCCACTTAGTAATAAGATGAGAGAGAGAGAGAGAGAAACAGAGACAGAGACGGATTCAGAGACAGAGAAACTTTGCTGGAAAAATGATGCCTCTCCCAATGGAAAAAAAAGGTCAGTGGTAGGGAGCATGCAGAGGATTAACCAAAGCCTAAAAGACATTGGGTGTACCTTCATTTCCAAGAATACCAGAGGGGTCCTTGACACTCAATAGTCACTCCCTCAGATCCAGGGAAGTTATTATGCTGAGCAGGAGACAGAACCTCACTGTTACATGGAACACAGAGGTTGGAAAATGAGTCTTTAGGTGGACTGGAAATAGGGTGCTAGTGTGTGATTTTGGCCCACAAAGGGGACCACAAGCACCAGGAAAGCATACTGAGTCACTTGGCACCAATGCTTTGATCCAATCCATGAAAGCCATAAAGTCACACCATACAATTGGTCTCATGTGGGAGGTTTATTTGGGATGGGGTATACAGAGGCTACCTCTGGGCTAGGGTGGAGAATAAAAGAGAATGAGAAGGGAAGGGACTGGCCATTTATAAGGGGATGTGGTGGATGCACAGGGAGAAGATATGCTACTCATGGTGACAGTAGGGATATAACACGCCCTGCTGTGGCAGGGTAACTGGGGCAGGGCAGACAGTGAAGAGGCCGGATTGCTAACAGGAAAGCTTTCAATGAATTTTCATAGTAACAGAACAACAACAACAAAAAAATAGCAATTAAATAAGACACTTTTCAATGCATTTTTAGGAACTGAACACCAGGTAGGTAGGCTGTAGTAAAGTGCAAATTTGTGCTATAGACACCAAATAATTGGACATGCTTTTTCATTGGTTAGAGTATAATTTCTTGATAACCAGTTACTTTATTTTGTTGTTGTATTCTAAGATATAGGACACAGGAGACTACCATACTGTTAAGTTACTTTTGTTTTCTGTGTTAATTAGGCCCAGTGAGTTGATTTATATGGATTATCTCTTTTCTGTAAAACTTAGCATGTCTTGTTTTCACAGTAACATCTGATGACTAATGGAAATATGTAAAAAGTTTTCTTTTTTATTATTTATTTCTCATCAACTTTAGGTTTTACACAGGGGATCCAACCATATACATGGAGTAACAACCACCACTTTCAAATTTCCATTTCTTCTGTTTTTACAGTGTATTATTTTGTGTTGCTGTTGTATGTTTATATATCTTTCTATGTGTGTGGGAGAGTGTACACATGTGTCCATATATTAATATAAAGTGTCTTCTTCAGTCACTGTTTATTATGGTTGAAAATAGAGATTGCCTGGGCCTTGTCATTTGTAGCATCCATTTGACTTTCTTGCTCTCTTAGTTTTGCAAAAGCAGTGGCAGGTATCCTACTGGGAATCTGTTTTGTAAAGCTTCAATTCTTTCTTCCACAAAGTTAACCAAGAATCTCAAGCAATCAGAAGCCACAGGTAGTACATTCCATTTGAAAAATACGCAATAGCTAAGGCCACATTTTGTCTTCTCCAGCCACCTTGTTGATCTGAACAATCTTTAGTTGTGCTAATAACTTAACAACTTTTTTAAATAACTAAAAAAAAACAATTTACCTCAGTGTTCCTCTTGGACCCATAAACTGGAAATTTTACACTCTCTGAACTAGCTTTGGAGATAAGGTCTCTCAATGAACCCAAAGTTAGTTGACTTGACTACATAGGGCTCCCCAGGCCTCAAGGAACCTCCTGTCTCTTCTTGCCCTGTGTTAGGTTACAGACAGCTGCCAGCACATCTGGCTTTGTATGTGAGAGATGGACACCCAATCCCAGGTCCTTATGCTTATGTAGCCAATATTTTACTCACAAAGGAATTCCTAATCCCTGCTTTTACAGTTTTGTTCTTGTGGAATTTGGATCACTCTGCTTACTCTTGAATTTATCAATTTCTCTGTTTATCATCTCCTTGTGATTTTTCAAGTTTATGCTCACTATTTTGATGCTATCTTGTAGTCATGACACAATTCCTTTATATTTATTTAATATTCGTGTCTCTGAAATGTTATTTTCTTATTAACCTTTTAAGTTTTGTCAGTGCTTCCTGTTTTACAAGCTATTGCTAATCAGGAGTTAAACAGACATTGTACTTTATATTCTTCCATATATCAATCTAAATATTGTTTCATTAAGCTTTATTTACAATAGTTCAGTATTATATCTATAATCTATGACATTTTGAGGTCATTTCCTTTTAGAGAACTATAGTTAGAAAGTCTCAGTTGATATCATGTGTATTTATAGATCTGATTAAGGTAAGTTTTGCTTTTCCTCAGTATCATGTAATGCTAGTCTACTTCATCAATTCTGAACAGCTAAAAATACAGTAGGAAAAAAAAAAACAATGATAATGTTTATATAAGTTACAGATTTAGTTCTTTACATGAAAAAATCCTGGTACTAGGTAGAATAGATGCCAATGATTAGTGCACATTTCTTCCTTTTCTTTTAGTAACATTCTAATAAGTGATTTCTACCTATAATATAACCATCTTCTCCATAGTCTGTGCTCAAGATGCAGTCCTAGCAAAGATTCACTGCCTGCTGCTGAACAGAAAGAAGGAAAGTTTTACCAGTCATGTATAATGCCCTGTTATAGAGTAAAGCTTTAGATGGCTGCCAGATAAAACTCCACCACCTCACCCCCACCCCCATCATTTGTTAACACTGTTGGGATTCAGACCCAGGACAAAAAGCTGAGGTGTTTATACCAAAGCAAACCTGGCCTCCAAGTTCTTCCAACAGTCCTCAATCAGTACCAGGCATACCTTACCCTGAACTTTGTACCCAAGGGGTTGGGCTCCCCCTTCCCAAGAAACTCCTTTTTATATAATCCTAATATTTTGGACTCTCCCAGTTCTTTCTCCCTGTGTGCACATTCTCTCTATTTCTTGTCCTTCTCCCTCTGTCTTCCTTCCCACTGCAACATCATTGGCCTTATTCCTTGGGACTAGTAAATGTGCCAGAGAGCAGCTTCCCAATAAACCTACCTTTATATACTCTACTCTGTCTTGAATTGGCTCATTTCACCTGCAGAAAATATCTTATTATCTGATGTCATGACTCAGGAAGATGCCCTAGCCACTGGAAACAGGGGACCTTTCCTTTCTCCATCTTTCTCTCTTCTTCATGTGAGTGACTTTGGACTTGGTGAATGACTATCTCCCAACAGCCTTGGAGCACCTGGTACTCTTTCTGATTGTCCACATTTCTTAGGATCACCTGTCAAGAGTCAGTCTACCAAGTCAATTCCATCTACTCCAGAACAAAGACCACAGAGACTTGGGTTCAAAACATATGACTAGGGGCTACCCTATACCCGACTGTATAACCACAGGTTTATGTGCAGGAAGCTGCAAACCTGGGCCTTCTTTCTCTAGCAAAGGCTGGAAAAAATGGGTGCCACTGGATCTAAAACCGAGAAACTTATCAAAGTTGTGTTTGTCTCAAACCTTGCACAGACAACTTCAGTCTCACTCAGTGAGTCCAGGTCATTTATGAACCATACTATATCACCCCTCACCCTCCTTAGCCACAGCGTATCTGTACCAGCATCATCAGTTGAACACATACAGATCCAGGTGCTAACTATCTCTCATTTACATCTCCAACTCATCTCCACTCCCTCCATCCCAGCATGCACTTGGCCACCTCTATGGTGAGCTCCGAAGTAGCCTCAGTATCAGAGGCCACTTGACTACACTTTGGCCCTAATATAAAGTGGCCACTGCATGCTTGCCTCCCACTCGTCTTAAATGCATGAGGAAAAAGGCCCAATTTATAGCACTTTAGTGGGATTTGTCTTACTCTATCTCTAGGCATTCCAGAACCATTACCTGGGTGTGGTGACTGGACACTGTTGCTGTGGAATCCTGGGGTAGATGGGCTTTGTCTTACTCAATCTCTAAGCTACATCTCTAAGGACATTCTGTTACTGAGGTAAGGGTGCTAGCTACCTGAAAAGTGCTGACCGATTGTCCTGGTTTCATGCCAGGTACTAGAGCAGTTTCTGACTAGATGCCTAAAGCTTGAATTTTTAGGCCTAGTCTCTGTAACTGCCAATTTGAAACTTGTCCTGGAATCTGCCTAGCCTTCTCAATGTTAAAAAATAAAAATAAGTCATGTATATTTAATAATAGAGGTACATTTTCAAGCTTAAGCTTAGGATGTGTAGCTAGAAACAAAGCATGTGTATTGAAATATACATTAGATAGACAGATGCTCCTCAGATACTTCAGAGACTTGCTGAATATGGCATTTAAGATGCTTAAACTTACCATGACAGCCTCTAAAATCTTAGCAGTGATACCCCCACCCAAGGTCTCCAAGAAGACAAAGAACATTACCTGGATTGCAGTATAGTGCAGGAAAGACTACCCTATTGCCTTGCTCATTGCTAGGGCCTAGCATGAACTGTGGAAAAACAGAGAATTTATTGTCCTTCGTTGTTTAAGACAAGGTTAGGCCATTCCCTCCCATGTTCCTGCTCCAGAGCAAAAGCGTCTTCATCTAGCTCTGATGGTCAAAGATGACCTCTGCCACTCACGCCTTAGACTGCTTTTTGCCATTTTAATTAATACACAAGCCACTTAGAAAACAACGTACCCTTCTCAGGTTTCTGAGGGGTTTGAGGATTAGAATAATGAAAGAAGTAACTTTGTACTATTCCTTTATCTAAAGGAGATGACTTTATAGTGTCTTCTTCTCAGTGATCAAGCACCTGCGTCTCATGGTGAATAATTGAATAGAAAAAGGTGTAAAGTTTAAATTTTATGTCAGGTCCAAGTTTGCAAATTTTCTTAGAAAATGAGCATCTAAGAAATTGTTTGATGGCCTAGGAAGGTGTTTTGAGGTTGGTAAATGCAAACTATGAAGATTGGAGGATGTGAAAAACTAGAGTTGTGATAAGAAAATGATTTAAGGAAGATGAGGGGGGGTGAAAAATTCTTCAGATTTTTCCCTTCATTATGCTACTGTTGTATTAAGTCTTCAAAGTTCAGAGCTTTAACATTAATCAGATTTTAATTTTTTTCCCAAGTCTTTCCTATAACACAAGGGCATAGTTTGAAGCTCTTTCTGTAATGTGGATTTCAGCACAGATTATAAACAATATAAAATACTAACATATTTTAAATTAAAATTTCTCTCTTTGTAAACTTAGAAGATGCTTATAAGCTTCAGGGACTCCACCTGAATCCACCTTTCGCAAGTCAAATGGACTCCAGACAAATACTGTCAATCAGCAGCCAGCTTCCTTTCCCACATGCCTATTCCTGAGAGTGGGAGTCCTCTCTTTTTCCATGGTTTTGACACATCCCATCCCAGACTTCCATGATCATAGACCTAAAAGTTTCAAATGTACAACCAAGAATTTTTTTTCTCCCTGAATTTTATATGTATATATAATTTGTTATAGCAACTTGCAATGTCCTTCTGTTTTCTAGGACCTGCATCCAGAAATGGTCTGAAGTGGGTACACACAGGTACTTCAACTGGGACTTCATGTCACTATCTACAGATACTCTTCCAGACTTGGCTAACATTCCAGCCTTTGGCCCCACCCATAATGTTGCCTCATATCAGCAGGAAATATTCAGAGACAATTGTCTCTGCTTATTCATTTATTACAAACAAAGGGCTGGGATTGCAACCTGGGGCAAACAGCTGAGGTTCATATTTAACACATCAAAGTATACCTGACCCCTGTTTGTCCCAGCATCACTCATACTGTGTCCTCTATTGTGAATTTTTCCAGCCCAGGGGCTGATCTTCTCCTACTCCAAAAACTCCTTCCTATATAATCTAGAAATTTTGGTCTCTCTTCTCTCTTTCTGCCAGTTCTTTCCCTCTCCCTGTGTGCACACACTCTTTCTCTTTCTCTTACCCCTCTGCTCCCTCTGTGTGACTTATGGTGACTTCTCTGGCCTCATTCTTTAGGATGCATGAACCTACCAGAGCGCATCTTCCAAATAAACCTACCTTTATATACTTTAATCTGGGTTGAATTGGCTCATTTCACTTGTTGAGAATAACTTATCAAACACAAAAATCAAAAGTGAAAAGTGGCCATTTATTTAAGAAGGATATGTGTGTGTGTGTGTGTGTGTGTGTGTGTGTGTGTGTGTGTGTGTGTCTGTGTGTGTGTGTCTGTGTGTGTCTGTGTGTGTAGGTACTGACATAGTGTCAAATAATTGTGGAGATAACACTACATTGGTAAAGATAGACATGTAGTACATAGAGGATATTTGCTTCAGCTTTCTGGCTTTTCTTGACACTCAGATTCTATTCTCAAACTAACTGACATTATTTTAATAATAGGCTTTGTTTATTTTGAAAACCACCATATTTATAATGTTTTTCAAAATCATTGTAGACTTTTATTACTTATCTTGGCTGATGATCAGAATTTATTGTCCTTTGAGTCTTCAACTTATATCCCTCACCAATTATGATAAAAATTTGGCCCAAATCTTGTCTTGTATTTTTAAAGGAACTTGAAATATTCAGTCTGTCATAATATTCCAAGATTTCTTTTTATATCTAACATGCCTATATCTCTTTTTGCTTCCTTCTCAGCTAGTTCTTCTAATTAATTTTCAGTTTACTACTTTCCATTTTACTGTTTTGAATGTCTTATTTCCTCCATCAATTGAATTGTTTACTTTCTATTTTTATCTTTCATTTAAATATATCCATGTTATTATTTAGAGTATATAGTTTCATTGATTATTTTCCATTTAATTTATAAAGTATTTTCAATACTTATTTCTTGCTAGCTGCCACATTTAGTTTTATTTGATGATTATTAAACTTGAATAGTTGACCTTTGGGCTCTTAATTTTGGTCTTGAATATTTTCCATAAATTATTTTTATGTAAGAATCTTGCATTAAATAATAAGTAGAATTTTTATATTTATTTTATGAGATTATAATATAATTATGCCATCTCATATTTCCCTTTCTATCTTCCAATGCCCTCTTTTACCTTCCCCTGCTGTTTTCAAATTCATCTCCAACTTTTCTCTAATTGTTTATCTGACTATCTATCTATCTATCTATCTATCTATCTATCTATCTACCTATCTATCTATCTTTCTACCTATCAGGTGCATGTGTGCATGTATGTGTGTGTGTGTGTGTGTGTGTGTCTGTCTGTCTGTCTGTATGTATATTCATAAATATAAAAATACTACAAGCTCTGTGTAAATAGTGTTACTTTTATATATGTTTTCAGGCCTAATCATTTGGAATTGGAAATATAATGTGTTTGCTCTACCTAGGAATGACAATTTTTCCTACTCTCAATATTTCTTAGCTGTCAGTGGCTCTTTGTATAGAGTTAAGGACTCATGGGCTTTTTCCTGTAAACATTAATATGTACATTGGTGTCCTTATTCAGCTTACATTTGGACAGTAATTTTAGTGAGACTTTATGGGTGTAGCTGCTCATATTTCTAGGAGACCCAATCTCATAGGAAACTCCCTGTTCCTCTAGCTCTCAATAGTTCTAAATGTCTTTCTGCAATGAGCATTAAGTATACAAGTTGTATTATACATATATTAGAGCTAGTCTCCACACCCTGTGTTTTGATCAGTTGTAGTTTTCTGTAATGGTTGATTTTCATCTATTGCAAAGAGAAATTTTCTGAAGGAAAGGTGAAAAACTGTATCTATGGATAAAAGGACAAACATTTCGATATGCTTTTCAATTGGGATGATTTAGTGAAGTGTTGATTGTAGGTTTTCTTTCAAGAGCCATGAATTGCCTTGTCTTAGATAGTTGCCTACATTTCTAAAACCAGGCATGACTTCTCACTTTTTGAACAGGAGGCCTTAAAGTCAATTTGAAACTGCTATTACTCTACTCTTACTGTTATTATGCAGTGCTGCTTGTTTTGGTTCATAGACGTCATAGTTAAATAAGGTCATACTTCCTTTCCTCCTTTACAAGCCTTCATGATGACTTCTGGTAACATGAAAGCTGATACTCAAGGAAGACACTTTTGAGTCAGATCTATCTTGCTACAGACCCTCTGGATCACTTATCTGAGTGGGTCCAGTTCTCTGGAGCGAAGTGTGCAAGGGTTCGGGAAATGTGGGTGACAAACAGAGACCACAGGAGAGTATGTATGGATCTGAATGTAATGTGTCAAATTGAGCATCAGGCTTTTATACAGAAGAAAATAGCGAGTTAGGTAACACATCTTCAAGGTACAATGAGATCACTGGATGCTTAATCACTCTTACACAAGGCAGAGGAAAGCAAACACAAAGACTGACAGGAACTGGGTAATAAAACAATTGCGTCAAAGTCAGCTCTACCTAAGGTCAGTCAGGTGTGAGGTCTTAACACTCCCAGGGCAAGGGCATTCACACCCAAGTCATGATTCTAATTAAGGAGTTCCATTCTAGCTAACCTTCTCATGAATAATGCAATACTCTAAAACCACAGCTCAATCTATTTCCTAAACGATTGTAAATTCCTGTATATGGGAGTGACTTAAGTATCTAAGTCTGGTTCCTTCTCAGGTCACAAAACTCCTTATTCTTAGGTAGTGGTGAATTCCTCTGTAAGGCAGTGACTCAGCTGTTCATGCTCAAGGTTGGATCAAGGACTGCCTAGATTCTAACGTAGCTATATGTCAAAATATGAATCCTTAGGAGCACTTATAATGAAGCAATATTAGGGGAAAGCACACAGATCTGTTTACCAACTAAAGCAAGGACTTTGGAGCATTCTTTATACAGGATGCTAAGATTCCAGGAGACTAAGTTTCTGTGAACTTCTTGCCTCAGGACCATGCCCAGACTTGTCAGGCCGGTTGCTACTGGAGTGGATGTAGCACTATCTCAAGGCTGAGATCTCAGATTAACAAAGTGCAGGATATTTTCAGCAACAAGGCCTTACTTTGCATCTCTAGGGACACTTACACACAATAAACATAGCTTATATATTCTTACACACTTCTTTGGAAACCTTGACTAAAAATATAACAGAATTTCTCATGTTCAGTGTTATGTGTATAGCCTTTATTGGATGCATTTGCATCCTATAAAGGAAAATTTCACACACACACACACACACACACACACACACACAGAGAGAGAGAGAGAGAGAGAGAGAGAGAGAGAGAGATAGACAGATAGATGGATATAGATATAAATAGATAGGTAGATATAGATAGATATAGCACTCTCTCTCCCTCTCTCTATCTCTATCTCTATCTCTATCTCTATCTCTATCTCTATCTATATCTATATCTATATCTATATCTATATCTATATATATCTTATGTGCATTACAGGCATTACAGGCACTTTTTGATAAGTAGCCAACAATATGATTTCTTATGATTTTTTTCCATAATTGTGTTTGCAGGAATCTTGTGTTAACTGATAGAAAGGAGATTTGCTATGCCTCATAAACAATTTAATTCGTTATGCTTGTTGACTTACAAATCTTATATAAATGTGATATTGAGGATTTCTAGATCTTGTCAGAATTTAGATAATCTGAAACTCATATTTTTTAATTAGATATTTTCTTTATTTACATTTCAAACTTTATCTCCTTTCCTAGTTTCCCCTCCTAAAATCCCCTATCCCCTCCCCCCTCCCTCTGCTCCCCAACTCACCACTCCCATTCCTGGTCCTGGCATTGCCCTATACTAGGACATAGAACCTTCATAGGACCAAGGGCCTCTCTTCCCACTGATGACCTACTAGGCCATCCTCTGCTGCATATATAGTTAGAGCCACAAGTTCCACCATGTGTTTTCTTTGATTGGTGGTACAGTTTCAAGGAGCTCTAAGGGTACTAGTTAGATAATATTGATGTTCCTCCTATGGGGATTCAGACCTCTTTAGCATCCTGGATATTTTTCTGGATCCTTCATTGGGGACCTTGTGCTCTGTCCAATGGATGACTGTGAGCATCCACTTCTGTATTTGCCAGGTACTGGCAGAGCCTCGCAGGAGATAGCTATATCATGCTCCTGTCAGCAGGCTCTTGTTGGCATCTGCCTAATGACTGGGTTTGGTGGTTGTTTATAGAGTGGATCCCCAAGCAGGGCAGCCTATGGATGGTTGTTCCTTCAGGCTCTGCTCCGAACTTTGTATCTCTTTCCATGGGTATTCTGTTCCCCATTCTAAAAAGGAACAAAGTATCCACACTTTGGTCTTCCTTCTTCTGGGCTAATATCCAATATCAGTGAGTGCATATCATGTTTGCTCTTTTGTGATTGGGTTACCTCATTTAGGATGGTATGCTCCAGATCTATCCATTTGCCTAAAAATTTCATAAAGTCATTGACTTTAATAGCTGAGTAGTACTCCACTGTGTAAATGTACCACATTTTCTGTATCTGTTTTTCTCTTCAGGGAAATCTGTGTTATTTTCAGCTTCTAGCTATTATAAAGAAGGCTTCTATGAACATAGTGGAACATGTGTCCTTGTTACAAGTTAGAACATCTTCTGGGTATATGCCCAGGAGATGTATTGCTGGATCTTCTGGTAGTGGTATGTCCAATTTTCTGAGGAACTACCAAATTGAAACTCATGTTTTGTATTGATGCACCCACATATAAAAATTTCTATGGGAGATATTTTATTACATTAACATTATGAGTTAGGATAAAGAACTTTCTGTGCATAAGAGGGCTAGATTATCAGTGCACTCTTCTAATGTAAGTACAGTCCTTATGCATTTTTTAAAGGGTTCACTTCTTCATTTTTATTATATACCAGTTTATGACCTTATGTTTTCTCCTAGCAAAGGCATTAAAATAAAAACTCTATTTAATGATATTGTAATTCTCTCTGTGGTACCTGATGTCACTTTAAATAATAAAGGGTCTAATTAAAAACTTCTGCCTTTGTCTCAGAAGTTCTTCATTGTTATGTACATTTACCTGATCTCTCTCTCTCTGTCTCTCTGTCTCTCTGTCTCTGTCTCTGTCTCTCTCTCTCTCTCTCTCTCTCTCTCTCTCTCTCTCTCTCTCTCTCTCTCTCTCTCTCTCTCCCTCCCTCCCTCCCTCACTCCCTCCCTCCCTCCCTCTTTAGCTCTCATGCCTTTCTGGTCTGGGGTTTTTTCCTGTTAAGTTTGTGTTTTCATGTAAGTTTTACTCTTTAGCTTACATTGTTTAAGAATTTTTGTTTCAGGAGTACAAAGGAGGTATTCTAACCAATCTCGCATATTATGCAGTCATGAACTAGATATTTAAAATTAGAAAATTAGAAAAAAATATAGATTTCCTTTTGTATCCTTTTTCTTATTATACTTTCTGCAGATAATCATTTTGTTTATTTATGGTATCAGTGATTTTAATGTACATATTTATATCCAAAAATTAGAGGTACAAATATGCATTAAAAGATAACCCATTCATCTATGAGGAATCAAAAAAGAAAAATAAAATTTTAAGCAATCATGTTTATAATTAGACCATTTCTGCTTACACTACTCACAAGTAAGAAGCCTATTATATACTTGAATGTGACCATTACGTTGTTTTATGTTTAAATCTTATCTTATCAGAATAAGAAAAAGGGTGAAATAGGTGAACACTCTCTGACAAGCCTGGTGTCCTCAGTTCATTTCACATAGTAAAAGGAGAATACCAGGTTCCGCAAGCTAGTCTCTTAGGATCTATAAATGTAAAATTTTTCCCTCTCCCTCTCCATCTCCCTCAATAAATAAATAAGTGAATAGGGGCAAAAATATTCTTTATATTTTATGAAGTATTAGCTATTCTCTTCAATGCTTTAGTGTTCTAACATTAGCATATGTATAAGTATTTAAATTAATGTTGTCTGTAATGAAGGTAATTATTATTCCCAAGATTTAATAGGAGATAATTATAATTTTCAGAAAATAAACTGTATTAATTGCATAGTTAATTATTGCACTATTATTTTCAATCTTTTTTCAATCTGATTCCATGAATAGTTTTTACTTGTTTGTTTTATTTTGATTTCCAGAATTCACTGTATGGCTGGAAATAACTTTCTGAGCGATAAAATATTCTCAAAAGCTAGCTAAAGAATGTAAATCAAAGTATGTCATTTGGTTTTCTTTGCAAGAGGTGCTAACTAAATATAAATTATGAATGTTATTCACTCATGAATATTCCTTTCAAGGTATACATAAATACTATATATCATTCATGTCATTTCTTTTGCCTTTGCACAAAAGGTTTGCACTTATTACTGCTTATATTTTTGGTGTGTGCCACTGTCTTTATTGTTGCCAATTCTCTTACAGCATATTTGTAATTCAGGTAAAAAAAAAGAGAGAGAAGAACTAATAACAATCATGTTTTAAGTGATGACTTGTATTCATTTTACATGCTTAATTTGGACATCATTCATTGCTTAGTGTAGAAATAGTCAAACCGACTCAAGAACTTCAGCATCATGATTTCAAATGAGAATTTGATTGATTAGTTCTCTCCAGTGGGTATAAAGGGACTAGAATAAAATCATTAAATAAGCAACATAGATGCTACAATTAAATGTCTGAACTCAGTCACCTTTTATACCTGAATAAGTTAAATTTATATAAAAGGATTTTTATATTTAGCTGACATGTGAAAATTGAAAAAAAAAACACTGGTATCCTCATACATTAAATATATCTCCAGAAATACTAATTTGAATTTTGTTGATTTATAAGAAATCTTTAATATCTTTGGACTTTTCCTAAAAGATAAAAAAGAGATGATTTAACTATATGTAATTAGAACACATACTTATGAAGGCAAGAGATTTTGTTTATTTTTTTATGAATACTAACATCTGAAAGAGTAATTATCTTAATTTATGACATGAACATTTAAGTCAGATATTAAATAAACAATAGATAAACTTTCTAGATACCTGAATATAAAGCATAAGTTGAAATTTCAGTAAGGAATTTGAACATAATAGTCTCTTAACTAAAATTATGTAAATTCAGTGAAAAAGTACATTTATGCCTGAGATTATAAGTGTCAGCAGGGTTTAGAACATTCATAGAATAAAATTATCTTTTCTGGACTAACTTTCCTATAAAAAGACATAAGCTAACAGACTGGATACACAAACAAGATTTAGCATTTTGCTGCATACAAGGAACACACCTCAATAACAAAGGCATGCACTATCTTAGAGTAAAAGAATAGAAAATTATCTTCCAAGCAAAGGGTCACAAGAAAAAAAATCTGTAGTTGACATTCTAATACCCAATAAAGTAGAATTTCAGCCAAACTGAGACACTTCAGTCCCACTTGGGAGAGAGAAGAAAGCTATCACAATGCTGAAGGGAGGGAGGGACTTGGGAGGGAAAGCAGGTGGGACAGGTGGAGTCAGGTGGTGAGGAGAACCTGATCTGGTATTGGGTGATGGAGAAGCCCTGAAGCCCTGAAGACAAGTAGGAAGAATGGAAACAGGAAACCTCCAGAGATAGGAGGTTGGGGGAGGGAGGGGCTCTAAAATGCACCAGAGACCTAGTGACAGACTCTTAGGACTCAAAAGGAAAGATCTTAGATGAAATGCCAGACAGTAGGGAGAGGAAAATTATAGAGCCCACCTCCAGCATGAAGACAGGACATCAAGTGAGGGATGGGATTGGCGTACGAAAATAATGTTCAGAGACAAGCCCAGAGTGGGATCCAGCTCAAGGGGCTGTTCCAAGGCCTGACACTTTCACTGAGGCTATGAAATGCTCGCAAAAATGGACCTATCATGAATGCCCTCCAAAAGATCCAACAAGCAGCTGAAAGATTAAAATGGAGACTTTTGCACCCAACCAATGGACAGAATCCACTGACACCTGTTGTTGAATTAGGGAAGGCTGAAAGAAGCTGAGAAGAAGGGCAATCCTGTAGGAGGACGAGCAGTCTCAATTAATCTTTACCTCCAAGACATCTCAAACATTGAACCACCAAACAAGCAGCCTGCACCAGATGAGATGAGGCCCCCAACACACATACAGTAGAGGAATGCTGGGTCTATGTTCATTCAGAGATGATGCACCTAACTCTCAAGATATTGAAGGCCCCAGGAAGCTTAGAGGTCTGGTGGGGTGTGGGAGGGGGTGGGGATATCCTCAGGGATAATGGGGGGGCAGGGAGGAGGTATGAGAAGTGGCAAAATTGGAAGGTTGAGATGGAGGGGAATAATATCTGGAGTGTAAAAAATGAAAATAAATAATAACGGTAACAACAATAATAATAATAATAGAGTGACTCTTGCCTCTATGTAGTAATAAGAGTCTAGGAATAATATGTAGTTTGATAATAACCATGGTTGCTGTACATAAACTCTCAGACAACCTATTCCAAGATCCTTGGAAAATTCTAATACTACCTATGTATCATAGTACTAACTTTGACAATTATTATATGAATACTGTTTAGTACTGTTTCTTATGGATAAACAATAAGTTCAAAACAGTACTGAATCCTAATCATGCTAATTGCAAATTTTACATCATAATTTTATATTGATTTTTTTCTGATAAACAGTAAATTTAAAATTCTATTATTTTTCTTTCAAAGCATAAGGAGGTCACTTTTACACATTTCATTGTTTTGGGTAGAGAAATGTCTCCATTTTATTAATATTTATATAAAAAGATACTATATCATATAAAACACATTCTATGAAACCAAAATCAGATATTTATCCTTGTATTGTTTGCAGAGTTTCCAGATCTTAAACCATTGTGTTTTTTAATGATAGTTGTTTTGAAAGAAGCATTTTCTTTCAAAATCAGGCTCTAGTACTTCACTAATCTTGTTGAAAATTTGATAGTGTCAGAGGAACCACTAAAAATTTAGACAAGAGATTCTTTCACTTGGATGGATTCTGACATGCAGTTGTTTTGAAAGTATCAGAACTAAAGTATTTTTATTCTTCTAGGGTAGTCATTAAATCAAAATATGAAATTTAGTATTTATTAATTATGTATATGTGTACACTTATGTGTACCCTGTCCTCCAAAAATGTGGTTTTTACTTAAGAATTAACATTTAGGACTTTTGTGTTGAATTTGATTCACTTTCCCAGCTACTTCAGGCATGATCTATATGTCATTTCTATATTCCAGTCTATTTCACAAATAACAAGAATATTTAAAGATCCGCGAATAGCTATTTTTATTTTAATGTTAGTTATCTCATGTTTTCATGTTAGTTATATCTTCAAAATTCCATCACTTAACAAACTTTAGAGTATAAAAAGTTTAAAAACATGTTTGCAAGTATAATGAAATTATCATAGCTATGCATGCATTTATATATCAAGTTATTATTGAGATCATTGACCTTTATTACAAGCATAAGGAGATTTGATAAATAGACTAAGAATTTCATAAACAGGTTGGCATAGTAACTATCTTGGTAATCTGTATTAATATGATAAAGTACTCAATAAGTCTAAAATAAATTTATTTAATTAAGCGTTTAAATTATTTTATGTAAAATATCAAAACTATGGTAAACTGTTCTATTTCTTGAAATTGTATAAGAAGGTTTTCTTTATTTTTTTTCTAATATATAGTATCCAAAATCCAAGTAATCCTTCAGTTAAATATGGTAAGCAACTAAATTTCCTTAAGAATCAAGATTAAATTAAAATTTATTGTTTTCTTGGCCTTAAATATAGTGGTGTCTCTTTGAGATTATTCATTTATTTATGAGGACATATTTCACTCTTATATTCATATACTCTTTATACTTACATATGTTGCATTTATTTTCATTTATTGTTCATGATTGGAATATTTCCTGAGACTAAATGAGGCACACTCCCTTGGTGTGAAGTTAGAATGAAGCATTTATAAAGATACTAAAGAATTCAGATATATTCAAAGTTGCATGAGATCATGGAATGGTGTGTTAAATTATGCTATTAAACAATGCAGTATTTAAATTTATTAGTGAATCTATTCTCACATACCTTCATAATTCTTTAAAAAGAGAGAGAGAGAGAGAGAGAGAGAGAGAGAAACAAAAAACTAATTCCTAGTCCCTGACTTAAATGTAAGTATGCTCTCTGTTGTCTACTCTAGCTACTATACAATATGAAATGTATTTTGTTTCATGAATGAGTTTGAGGATATGTCTATCAGACACAGGGTTGGTAAAGATCTTTTCCCAATCTGTAGATTGCCATTTTGTCCAATTAATAATTTCCTTTGGCTTATAGAAGCTTTTTAATTTGATGAGATCCCATTTTAAAATAGTTGACTTTAGAGCCTGAGCAGTTGGTGTTCTGCTCAGGAAATTTTCCCTTATGCCTATATGTTAGAGTCTCTTTCTCACCTTTTCTTCTATTAATTTTAGTGTATCTGGTTTTATTTGGAGATCCTTGATCCACTTAGACTTCAGGTTTGTATAAGGAGATAACAATGGATTAAATTGCATTCTTCTTTTTTTTTAATTTTTATTTTTTATTAGATATTTTCTTTATTTACATTTCAAAGTATATCTCCTTTCCTAGTTTCCCCTCTGAAAATCCTCTATCACCTCCCTCCTTCCCCTGATCCCCAACCCACCCACTCCTGCTTCCTGTCCCTGGCATTCCTCTATACTGGGGCATAGAACCTTCACAAGACCAAGGGTCTCTCCTCTCATTCATGACCTTCTGCTACATATGCAGCTAGAGACACTAGCCTGCCATGTGTTTTCTTTGATTGGGAGTTTAGTCTCAGGGAGATCTGGGGGTACTGATTAGATCATATTGTTGTTCCTCCTATGGGGATGCAAACCCTTTCAGCACCTTGGGTACTTTCTCTGGCTCTTTCATTAGGGACCCTGTGTTCCATCCATAGGATGACTGTGAGCATCCACTTCTGTACTTGACAGGTACAGGCAGAGTCTCTCAGGAGACAGCTATATCAGGCTTCTGTCAGCAAAATCTTGTTGGCATCTGCAATAGTTTCTGGGTTTGGTGGTTGTTTACGGGGCAGTCTCTGGATGGTCATTCCTTCCTGGGCATATACCCAGAAGATGCTCCAACTTGGAATAAGGACACATGCTCCACTATGTTCATATTAGCCTTATTTATAGTTGCCAGAAGCTGGAAAAAACCCAGATGTTCCTCAACGGAAGAATGGATAGAGAAAATGTGGTACATTTACACAATGGAGTAAGTACTATGTAGCTATTAAAAACAATGAATTCATGAAATTCTTAGACAAATGGATGGATCAGGAGGATATCATCCTAAGTGAGGTAACCCAATCACAAAAGAACACACATGGTATGCACTCACTGATAAGTGGATATTAGCCCAGAAGCTCAGAACACCCAAGATATAATTTGCAACACACATGAAGCACAAGAAGGAAGACCAAAGTGTGGATACTTAGATCCTTCTTAGAAGGAGGAAGAAAATAGCCATGGAAGGAATTTGCATTCTTCTACATTCTAACCTCCAGTTGAACCAGCACCATTTATTGAAACTGCTGTTTTTTTTTTCCACTGGATAGTTTTGGCTTCTTTGTCAAAAATCAGGTGACCATAGGTGAGTGGGTTTATTTCTGTGTCTTCAATTCTATTCTCTTGATCAGCTTGTCTGTCTCTGTACTAATACTGTGAGATATTTATCACTCCGTAGCACAGCTTGAAGTCAGGCATAATGTCTGTCTCTGTACTAATACTGTGAGGTATTTATCACCTCTGTAGCACAGCTTGAGGTCAGGCATAGTGAAGTTATTTTATTGTTGAATTTGAGAATTGCTCTTTCTAGCTCTGTGATGAATTAAGTTGGAATTTTGATGGGGATTGCATTGCTTCTGTAGATTTTTGATAAGATGCCTATTTTGCAGAGACCATATCCAGTGAATAGGCAAGGCCTCAAGTTGAGGGCTGGGGCCACCAACTCATCACAAAAATTTTAACCAAGAACTGTTCCTGTCTAAAGGAAATGCAGGGACAAAGATGGAGAATAATTTGAAGGAAAGGCCATTCAGAGACTGCCCCACCTAGTGATCCATCCCATATACAGTTACCAAACCCAGACACTATTGGGGATGCTATTGTGCTTGTAGAGAGGAGCCTGATATAGCTGTCTCCTGAGAAGGTGTGCCAGAGCCTGACAAATATAGAGGCAGATATTTACAGCCAACCATTGGACTGAGCACAGGGTCCCCAGTGGAGGAGTTAGAGAAAGAACTGGAGGAGCTGAAGAGATTTTCAACCCAATAGGAAAAAGGAAAAGGAACAATATCAAGCAATCAGACCCCTGCCCCCAGAGATCCCAGGGACTAAGCCACCAACCAGTGAGTACACACAGAGGGACCCATGGCTCCAGCTGCATATCTAGCAGAGGATTTACATTATCTGTCATCAGTGGTAAGGGAGGTCCTTGGTCCTGTGGAATATAATTTGCAACACACATGAAGCACAAGAAGCAAGACCAAAGTGTGGATACTTCGATCCTTCTTAGAAGGAGGAAGAAAATACCCATGGAAGGAATTTGCATTCTTCTACATTCTAACCTCCAGTTGAACCAGCACCATTTGTTGAAACTGCTGTCACAGGGTCGCTAATGAAGGAGCCAGAGAAAGTACCCAAGGTGCTGAAAGGGTTTGCATCCCCATAGGAGGAACAACAATATGAGCTTGGTGCTCAGCATAGGGGGATGCTAGGTAGTGAAGCATAAGTAAGGGTGGGAGGATAGGGATAGCACACTCATAGAGGCAGAGGGGATGGTATGGGCGGGGGCTTGCAGAGGGGAACCCAGGAATGGGACAATATTTGAATTATTAATAAATAAAATAACCAATAAATAAAAGGTATTCCTGGTTCATCAGATAGCAATTTTTAACCCTTCAGTATGATATGTAGATTATCCAGATTATTTTAAATTATAGATATAAAGGAATTAGAATATGACCAATTATACTTCTTGTTGCTTGATATCTGCCAGTAAGTACAGTTGTTAGTATAATAGGTAACTATTTATTCTCACAATACACTTTAAAGATAAGTATTATTATTTCCCTAAATGTACAGATTTGGCAACCATAATTAAATAATTTGTCAAGTGATATGCTATCATGAAATGGAAGATCCTGTACTTCAATTCAACACATATGTATTTCAATATATGTTATACTATATTGCACCATAGGTTTTACTAGCAGATAATGGAGATTGATGCATTTTTATTTTTTCCACTGTTATATAACATCCCATATTAATTTGGTTGAGATTTTGTGATTTATCTATTTTTCTTTCTCCCACTTACATAGTTCCCACAAATACTGCTTATGGATTAATAAAATAAGTTGACTGTATATTTCCATTGACGCACAGTGTATTGGTAGTGTTTTAAAGACCAGCATAACTCTAGAATGAAATAGAATTGCAAATCACACCATAAGCTGAAGCATTTAAGAAATACAACTATTCCCTACAAGGACTCATAGCTCATTTCAATTTTTTTTAAATCTATATATGCTGTCTTCATCATTATATATTTCTGTGTTTGAATCCCAGCATTCAGAGCATTCAAAAGTATTATTTTATGATTTAATCTACATGAGGTTTAAATGCTTTAAATTTTATTTACAGCTGTAAATTTTTATAAATTTAATATCAACAAAACCTATACACAGCACCTTTTGAGACTCTTGAGGCTTGAACATATTAACATTTAATGTCTTAACAACTAAATTCACCTATATAGAAAGTATGAATTACATTATGGAAAAAAATAAAGGCTATTAAAGTGAGATGGCTTATGGAAGTCATAGTAGTGGAAAAGTAAAACTTTAATGCATACACTGCACTTTGATTACCAAACTTGATTAATGAAACTATTGAATGATTCTGTTTGATTTTTAGGTTTCCAAGAAGTAGCATGCATTCATGATTGAGCAGTTTCACATAATTTCTTCTATTGTTACGTCAGCTAGGAAGATGTATTTAGAAATACAGCATACCTCAATCAAGTGAAAGTAAATTTAATAATATAATAATATTGTCTTTAAATGTTTAACCCCTGGAAATAAAAACAAACAGTATAATGGAAGTTTTGTGTATTATAAACTGTATGGGTGAGAGAGACTGCTAGACCTTCACTTTATAAATAGTTGACTAGGAAAGATTCTTTTTCGTATGGATAATAGAAATGCCAAGAATGTTACATTTACTTTCATAAAGAGCTACTTAATAGAATACCAACAAGATTCTTCTGGTTTTTATACTGAAAAAAGTACTTTTTAATGGCAGAAAGTTTACTAGTTAGCAATTTGTATAGCCTTGCACCCTTTAAGGTTAATAGGATACTAAGCTGATTCATCTCTTCTTAAAATCATTAAATTCTATCATTATGGTTCATTTAATTTAGAAAATAGGAACAAAGAGGGTGATCTAGTGTCTCAATAAGTCACAAAAAATTATTACATTTGCCTCATGGCTTGTATGTAGAAAAAAAAAAGGGAGGTAAATCTGTTACTTAAAATTTCACCTACTACATAAACAAGATGGTGATTTTATAGATTAAATCCAACGAAAATAGGTTAATTGAAGTATTCATTTTGCTTCTGAATTTTTGAGAAGCCTGACTACTCATACCTTGTGAACAAATGCATATTTTAGGAATATAATTTAGCAGTAATTAGTTGTAAAACATGAGCATATTTCTGAAAGTGAAAGAAAATAGACACTAACACTATTTGAAAAAGGTGCTTTAACTGTTTTCTTGAAAATACACAATATTATATGAAACCAAATAATGTGGATTTTAGTAAAACAAAATAATTAGCTTATTATGGGCTTAATCAGTAAATTAAAAAGCTACATTTTTAATATACCTTTTTCAAACCAATAACAAATAAACTGTACATAGCTTTGAAATAAAATGAGGAAGCTTTCTGCTAAAAAAAATCTACTCTAAAAAATCTCTCTCATTGCAACTACTCTCATTTCTATGGCTTTATCTTTTAAAATCACTTCTATAATTATAATTGAATTTCATAGTTGTGGAGCAATTATAATTTCATATTTCTAAAAATAATTTCACATGCAGTTTATCTTCTTGTTCCTTATAGGAACCATTGTAAGGCCACCTGGGATGATTCTACTGCCCTTTGTAGATAAGGAAGTAAGCTAAATGATATGGAATGAAATGCAGAAGGCCCAAGCTCATACTTGGTAGAAACAGGAAGTGTCAGTTTTATGACTTTCTTACCAACATTTATTATAATCATTGAAATTATTTATGTAGGTTTCTGATTCCTCACCAATAAAATAAATATTTATCCAAGTAATCTTGATGGTACCTTAAAATTCTCAAACCACAAAATTTTATGATTTGACACTACTTAATCCAATATTATATTTACTATAACTCATAATTTTGTAGCTATTTTGGGGTACATATTTCTAAAATTTCATGTGTATTTCTATAACATATTATACAGAGATTATTTATATACTTTGACATTTTCCAAAACTGATATTTTGTGCATTTGTGCAATATCGTTATCAAGATATTGATATAAATCTTATTCAGATTTCTCTAATTTTACTAATACTCAAATATCTATGTGTAATTATTATCATTATATTATATTATATAATATATTATAATATACAAATATTTTATTTATTTATTTTTATTTAAGTGTATGAGTATGTAATAATAACTACTTGGGTGGTTTCCTATGATTTCTTTTATTTTCAAGATGTTTCTGTGCCTTCTCTAACATGTTTAGCTCCTGGAAAAAAGACAGAGAGACCTGGTATTTTTATTAACAAACAGAAAGATTAAACTGGACAGTTATTCATTTATTCTAACCCTCTATGTTATCTACTTCCCATCCACAGGTTCCATGTTGCTTATAGGCTGAGTCTTGCCCTGGCTTGCTTTGCTCCATGTGTGTCTTCATGATGAATATATTGGTGGCCTGCCTATTCTGACTTCTCCTGGACCCTCTGCCTCATTACCACCTATTCTCTTCCTTCCTCTCTCCAGGGGATCAAAAGTTCTGCATTTTCTGCCTAGCCATTGGTCTGATCCTCTCTTTATTAACAGTCAGAAATAATTGAGAAGCATACTTTATACAAAGCTGATACAGGAGATGATTCAATAATCCTGACATTGCTAGCTTCTGAATTGTAACCAGATTTCTGGAAACAGAAGTCAACATCTGAATACAAAGTATACAAGAAGACCTCCCAATATGAACATTTTGCCTCCGGGTTTGTATGTTAACCTCATGCCTTCATAGTGTCTGCAGAAGCCAGAAGTGGTTATTAAATCCCCTGGAACTGGCATTTCAGGCTATCTGAGCCTCTGGGTAGCATCCTTTGCAGGAATAGCATGCCTTCAATGGATGAATCTCTCCAGTCTTCATAAGTTAGTATCTATGCAAGTATGCAATGATACAAACAATAAAATATCAACTTATAGTTTTCTTTTAGATATAACCTTGTTATATTTTGCTATTAGATTAATAGTGGCTTGTAGAATGAGTTGGAAACTGTTCCATTTTTCTGGAAAATAATTTAAATGGTACAAATGTATATAAACTTGCTAGGATATTTCACTAAAATAATATGGGTCTAAATATTACTTCTGGGAGAGATTTTAAAATAATTTAAATAAAATAGTTATTTTACGATTATATGATAATTCTGATCATTTACTTTTATGAAGATAATTTTTGGTAGTTTATGACTAAAGAATTAGAACATTTATGCTACCAAATTTTCTTAGAGTTTCATTGCTGTGAAGTGACATGACCAAGGAAACTCTTATAAAAGATAAAATTTAATTGGGGATGGCATATACTTTCAGACTTTCAGTCCATTATCATCGTGGTGGGAAGCATGGCAGTATCTAAGCAGACATGTTACTGGAGAAGGAGAGTTCTGCATCTTGATAGGAAAGCAGCAAGAAATACTCTCTTCTACATTGGGCAGAATTTGAATAACCAATAGGAGACCTCAAAGCAGGTCTACACAGCCACCTTCTTCTTCCAACAAGGCTAAACCTATTCTACTCAGGACATACCTCCGAAAATGCCGTTTCCCCTGGAGCAAGCATATTCAAACCAACATATAAATATAAAAGCTAAATATAAAGTTGATCATAATACATTCTTATCATTTTAGTGGCCTTAGGCTTTGCAGTGAAACCTTCTATTTTATCCTAGATTTTCATGATTTCTCTATCCTCTTGTCTTCTTTTGTGTTTCCTGTTTGTTCATTTATTTGTTTTGAGACAGGGGTCACCATTGTATCCTAAACTGGCTATAATGTCTTGGTCTTGGTTACTCTACCTTAATCTCCCAATACCTAGAATTAGAGCTGTGAGACAATGTGGCAGGGTGTTGATGATGTTGTTGTTGTTGTTGCTTTGCTTTGCTTTCTTTTGTTTTACTCAGTCTTTCTAGAAACTTATGTACTTCTCTTTTAAAAGAAGTATGTATATCATATCATTGATGATATCTAATTTTTTCTCTTAATTGTTTCTTTCCTTTAATTTATTTTAGATATATTTTGTTCTTTTTTGTGTTAGAAGATAGGAATAGAAAACACTCTTCATTTGTAATTTAATAATTTCAGTTTATAATTTCAGATTTTCTTTCAGTATATCTTCATATTAACCATTTGACTCTTTTCCTTTAATTGTTTCAATTATTTTATTTTATTTTTATGTCTTTAAGTCTAACATTTTACATCCTTGATATGTGTTACTACAAATCATTTCTCTTGATTTGCTTAGTCATGCTCTGCTTTAATGTTTGTATAATGACTATAATACTGACTTACTGACTTACATTTCCTTTCTTTCTTTCTTTCTTTTTTTTTTGTTTGTTTTTTGTTTGTTTGTTTGTTTGTTTTTCGAGACAGGGTTTCTCTGTATAGCCCTGGATGTCCTGGAACTCACTTTGTAGACCAGGCTGGGCTCGAACTCAGAAATCTGCCTGCCTCTGCCTCCCAAGTGCTGGGATTAAAGGCATGTGCCACCACGCCCAGCTTACATTTCCTTTCTTACAGACTTAGCTTTATTCTATAATGTCCTGATTACATAGATAATATGGTTTCAATATTTTAGGCTTTCTGAGATATATTATAATCTTCACAAAACATATCCTGGTTAATGAATACCCCAAATACTTTTAAAATATTACTCTCATTTTAAAAGATAGAATGTTTTACATATCAATCAAACATTGCTATTTGATGCTATGATCCAGCAGTTATTACTTTGTTATGTTATAGCCCTCTATACAAGTTGCTAACAAGGTTTGGTGTGTGTGTGTGTGTGTGTGTGTGTGTGTGTGTGTGTGTGTGTGTGTGTTTTATTTTATTTTTTCAGCACAACTAAATTTATGGTTCCTTTTCATTCTAAATTATTAGTTTTTGTTTTCAATTTTCTTTTTTTTTTCAACTTTTATTAGATATTTTCTTCATTTACATTTCAAGTGTTATCTAGAAAGTTCCCTATATCCTTCCCCCTCCCGGCCCTGCTACCCTACACACCCGCGCCCACCCCTTGGCCCCGGCGTTCCCCTGTATTGGGGCATATAAAGTCTGCATAACCAAGGGACCTCTCTTCCCACTGATGGCCAACTAGGCCATCCTCTTCTATATATGCAGCTAGAGACACGAGACCAGGGGGTACTAGTTAGTTCATGGTTATTCTTCCACCTATAGGGTTGAAGACCCCTTCAGCTCCTTGGGTACTTTCTCTAGGTCCTTCTTCCTTGGGAACCCTGTGTTCCATCTAATAGCTGACTGTGAGCTTCGACCTCCATGTTTGCCAGGCATTGGTATAGTTTCCCCCGAGACCACTATATCCGGGCCCTTTCAGCACCATCTTGCTGGCATATGATATAGTGTCTATGTTTGGTGACTGATTGTGGGATGGATCCCTGGCAGCCGCAGTCGTTGGGTCCATCCTTTGGATTGAGCTGCACAAATGCTCCCTTTAACTCTTTCAATGTGTGCTTTGTTCTTAATTCTAGGAAGGGGTGANAAAGTATCATTGAGTAGAGTGTTGTTCAGTTTCCAAGTGAATGATGGTGTTCTGCTACTTATGTTGTTATTGAAGAGCAGCCTTAGTCTATCGTGATCTGATAGGATGCATGGGACAATTTCAATATTTTTGAATCTGTTGAGGGCTGTTTTGTGGCCAATTATGTGATCAATTTTGGAGAAGGTGCCATGAGGTGCTGCGAAAAAGGTGTATCCTTTTGTTTTAGGATGAAATATTCTGTAGATATCTGTTAAGTCCATTTTTTTTCATAGTTTCCGTTAGTTCCACTGAGTCTCTGTTTAATTTCTGTTTCCAGGATCTGCCCATTGATGAGAGTGGGGTGTTGAAGTCTCCCACTATTATTGTGTGAGGTGCAATGTGTGTTTTAAGCTTTACTTAAGTTTCTTTAATGAAAGTGGCTGCCCTTGCATTTGGAGCATAGATATTCAGAATTGAAAGTTCCTCTTGGAAGATTTTACCGTTGATGAGTATGAAGTGCCCCTCTTTGTCTCTTTTGATAATTTTGGGTTGAAAGTCTATTTTATTCGATATTAGAATGGCTACCCCAGCTTTTTTCTTCGGGCC
The DNA here is from genome assembly GCA_902729485.2 of Mus minutoides. NCBI lineage: Eukaryota > Metazoa > Chordata > Mammalia > Rodentia > Muridae > Mus > Mus minutoides. The sequence goes on along the minus strand of LR753306.1, from coordinate 2,502,646 downwards.
GTTTGCTTGGAATATTGTTTTCCAACCTTTCACTCTAAGGTGGTGTCTGTTGTTTTTCCTGAGGTGTGTTTCCTGCAGACAGCAAAATGTCGGGTCCTGTTTGTGTAGCCAGTCTGACCGTCTATGCCTTTTTATCAGAGAATTGAGTCCATTGATATTAAGCGATATTAAGAAACAGTAATTGTTGCTTCCTGTCATCTTTGTTTTTAGAGTTGGGATTCTATTCTTGTGGCTGTCTTCTTTTAGGTTTGTTGAAGGATTACTCTCTTGCTTTCTCTAGGGCAGAATTTCGGTCCTTGTATTGGTGTTTTTCTGTTATTATCCTTTGAAGGGCTGGATTTGTGGAGAGATATTGTGTGAATTTGAATTTGTCTTGGAATACTTTGGTTTCTCCATCTATGGTAAATGAGAGTTTTCCTGGGTATAGTAGTCTGGGCTGGCATTTGTGTTCTCTCAGCGTCTGTATAATCTCTGTCCATGATCTTCTGGCTTTCATAGTCTCTGGTGAGAAGTCTGGAGTAATTCTGATAGGCCTGCCCTTATATGTTACTTGACCATTTTCCCTTGCTGCCTTTAATATTCTGTCTTTATTTAGTGCGTTTGTTGTTCTGATTATTATGTGTTGGGAGGAATTTCTTTTCTGGTCCAGCCTATTTGGAGTTCTGTAGTCTTCTTGTATGTTTAGGGGCATCTCATTCTTTAGGTATGGAAAGTTTGCTTCTATTATTTTGTTGAAGATATTTGCTGGCCCTTTCACCTCACTTCCAGAGATAGTTTGGGGAGTCCTGAAAGAGCCTAAGAGAGTGCACAGAGCCTGAGGCCCTGGCCCTGAGCTCCTGATGTGGTCTTAAAGTCCTGGAGTTGCTGAGCTCAGAGGAAAGATGGCGGGGTGGCGGGTGCTCTGGCTGGGAGAGTCCCAGCCTCCGGTGGGGCAGAGTTCTCGGATCCTGCCCCTGGGGGCAACTGCTGACCCACTGCTCCCAACACCACCTCTGCACTGCACTCCCGCGTAACCCCTATGCGATCTTAAAGTCCTGGGGTGTCCCTAGCTGTGTCCGCTGGGCTCAGAGGAAAGATGGTGGGGTGGCAGGTGCTCTGGCTGGGAGAGGCCCAACCTCCGGTGGGGCGGAGTTCTCGGATCCTGCCCCTGGGGGCAATCGCTGACCTGCTGCTCCCAACACCACCTCTGCACTGCACTCATGCCTAACCCTGATGAGATCTTAAAGTCCTGGGATGTCCCTAGCTGTGTCCGCTGGGCTCAGAGGAAAGATGGCGGGGTGGCGGGTGCTCTGGCTCAGAGAGGCCCAGCCTTCGGTGGGGCGGAGTTCTCGGATCCTGCCCCTGGGGGCAACTGCTGACCCACTGCTCCCAACACCACCTCTGCACTGCACTCATGTGTAACCCCGATGCGATCTTAAAGTCCTCGGGTGTCCCTAGCTGTGTCCGCTGGGCTCAGAGGAAAGATGGCCTGTTTTCAATTTTCTTAAGCAGTTTTGTGTGCTGTTTAAATACCTAAGACCTAATTTAAAATTTACTTAAACTAATGGAGTTATGCATATTTTTATCTATAGCCATTTTCTTTGCTCTAACATCTCCATTGTTATCAGTTGATTACATTTTCCCATTCTAGTTTTAATTGTTTTCTTTCTTAGTGTGAGTGGTGATTTGTATTTTCATTATAATGCTTTTATTATCATGCTAGATAACTGTAGATCATATTTGGAGAACAAGGAAAGGTTTATTTTTATATATGTATATAATTATATCCATGACATGAATGTCTGATGGCCGCAAAGGTCCAGGAATGACAGATAATGATGAGCCATATTGTGGGTTTTGGGAACCAAACTTTGTGGTGGTGATATATATATGCTTGGTCCAAGACAAACAGTATTATTACAAGATTACAAGTTCTGGCCTTGTTCAAGGAAGTATATCATTGTTTTGGCAAGCTTTCAGAGCTCCTAGTCCTTAAGCTCCATTCAACCTGGGAGAGTTATTCTCCTGCCTGTCTGTGATCAAGACATAGGACATTGTTTCTTCTCTAGTACCTTGTCTGTCTGGATGTTGCCATGATTCCTGTCATGATGATAATGGACTGAATCTCTGAAACTGTAAGCCAGCCCCAATTAAATGTTGTCCTTTATTAGATTTGCCTTGGTCATGGTATCCCCTCACAACAGTGAAAACCCTAAGGTATCTACAAATAGCAGGAAGTGCTCTCAGCTTTCCAGCCCTGCATTTGGATTTTTAAATTAATGAGTAGACTCCTTCCTTGTCTTAGTCTTGCTTTCTCTGCTGGAATTTTAAATGATTTTGAATTTTAGAAATTGTTTTATTATTTGTTTTACTGTTTGTCTGTTAACACAAGACACCCAGTGTCTCATATATTATTGCCAAGAGTTATCTCTTTACATCTCTGATCTCTAGGTATCTCTTAGATGATGAAAGTATTTTTTTCTGCAAAATCTTGTTGGGATCTGCAATAACTGTGGGGGTTTGGTTGTAGTTTATGGGATGAATCCACCTGTGGGGCAGTCTCTGGATGGTCATTCCTTCAGACTCTGCTCTGAACTTTGTCTCTGTTATTCTTTCCATGGGTATTTTGTTCCCCATTCTAAGAAGGAACTAAGTACCCACACTTTGGTCTTCCTTCTTGAGTTTCATGTGTTTTGGGAATTGCATCTTGTGTATACGGAGTTTCTGGGCTAATATCCACTTATCAGTGAGTGAATATCTTGTGAGTCCTTTTGTGGTTGGGTTATCTCGCTCAGGATGATATCCACCAGATCCATCCATTTGACTAAGAATTTCATAAATTCATTGTTTTAAATAGCTGAGTAGTATTCCATTGTGTAAACGTACCACATTTTCTGTATTCATTCCTCTGTTGAGGGACATCTGGGTTCTTTCCAGCTCTGGCTATTATAAATAAGGCTGCTATGAACATAGCGGAGCATGTATCCTTATTCCAAGTTGGAGCATCTTCTGGGTATATGCCCAGGAGAGGTATTGCTGGATCTTCCGGTAGTATTATGTCCAATTTTCTGAGGAACCACCAGACTGATTTCTAGAGTGGTTTTACCAGCTTTCAATCCCACCAAAAATGGAGGAGTTTTCCTCTTTCTGTACATCCTTGCCAGCATCTGTTCTCACCTGAGTTTTTGATCTTAGCTGTTCTGACTGGTGTGAGGTGGAATCTTATGGTTGTTTTGATTTGCATTTCCCTGATGATTAAAGATGTTGAACATTTTTTAGGTGCTTCTCAGGCATTTGGTATTCCTCAGTTGAGAATTCTTTGTTTAGCTCTGTTCCCCATTTCTAGAAAATATTGCAGATGCCAACAAGATTTTGTGGACAGTAGCCTGATATAGCAATCTCTGAGATGCTCTGCCAGTGCCTGGCAAATACAGAAGTGAATATTTACATTTATCTATTGGAAAGAGCACAGGGTCCCCAATAAAGGAGCTATAAATAATACCCAAGGAGCTGAAGGATTTTGCAGCCCTATAGAAGGACCAACAATATGAACTAAAGAGTACACCCAGAGCTCCCTGGGACTTAACCACCAATCAAAGAAAACACATGGTGAGACTCATATCTCTAGCTGCATAAGTAGCAGAGGTTGTCCTAGTAGGTCATCAATGGGAATAGAGACCCTTGGGCTTGTGGAGGTGCTATACCTCAGTTTAGGGGAATTCCAGGACCAGGAAGCAGGAGTGGGTTAGTTGGGAAGCAGAGGGAGGAGGGAGGGGATAGGGGATTTTCAGAGAGGAAAGTGAAAAGGAGGATAACATTTCAAATGTAAATAAAGAAAATATCTAATTAAAAAAATTTAAAAAAAGAAAGTATTTTTCCATTCATGTCAAATATATTTCCTGAAAAGTTTATGTGATATATGTGCAACATATACATGGGTCTTCTTGCTACTCTTTCTTTGTGTGAAAAGGGCAAATCTCATATCCACAGACTTCTAATACGCTTCTAAGAGTATTTCAATTAGGCACATATTTATTTTCTACTTTCTGTCATATCAGCATTGTGTCTCTGGGCAGATCAAGATAATTTATGTTGGTCACAGCATGGAGGCTCCTCAGTCCATGAAGTGATTGGGATTTTCAGTCTGAGCTCCTATAACTGACCATGGACAGAAAATGCGATTCCAGCTCCATAGGAATTCAATTGGCCATTCATGATTTTCCCCCTGTTTGGTTTGCATGCTTGAGTCAACATCTGAGTTAAGTAGAGAAATCTTGACACTGTGAACAAAGTATGTTCCCCTCACTGGGTCTATATTTTGGCCAGGTTTTCTTTGCTAATTCAGCAAACCTGCCTGCCTGTGTAAATCTAAGTGGGGGATCAAAACTTCAGGCCTTTGAAAAAGAAAAGAGCTTGCCTTGAATACTTTTTGTCTATGTTTCTGTATATGTTTAACTTGAAATATTTCCCAAAGGCTCAGCTCTTTTTTTTTGGGGGGGGGGCAGTGCAGTGAGTGTATTTCTTACTAACTTGGAAGAAAATCAATTCAAAGAAGTGGGAAAGTTGTTGTAATTATATATGATCATGTGTTTCAAAACACCTTAGAAGTAGCTTATGGGGCCAATTTGTAGAACTTTTGAGAAACCAGCTCAAAATGTTTAAAATTTTGTATTTGAAACATAATTGAAAATTCTGCTTTGAGTTTAGAATGCTGATGGAAATGGAGAGTCTTTTGGGAATCTGACTACAAATCATTCATTTAACAAGTTGATAAATAACATGACACTGATTTGTTCATCTCTTAAGACTATAGAAATGGCTATAAGTCTGTACATTTTGTAAGGAACTGGTTTATATAAAAGAGAAAATATAAAATGTACAAACACTTCAGGCTGTGGAATAGTTATTGCTTTTTGCTTTTAGCCAGTACAAGAGTGATAATCAGAAGCATAAAGCAATGAAAAAACATACAAAATTGGGATAAGTACACATTCATGGTCACAATTGCAATATTTTGACCTTTACAACATGCCAGAAAAGGAACAACCTGCAGAGATGCAAAGTTAAGTTCATGGTATTAAAACTAACATTATAACCAACAGGAAGCATACACTATAATCAAGTAAAGTTCAGTGCATGAATGTCAGAGCCTTTTTCAGTTCAAGAAAATAAACCAGCAAAATGCATCATTATATATGACAGCAAAACTTTGAGAAACAAAAGAAAACATATTCTGAATTATACTTTATCAAAATGAAGTTTTTGCATTAAAATATACTTTTAAGAAAATAAAGGCCAAATTGTGAATTAAAAGAAATTACCTTCAAAACATATATTTAGCACAGTTCTATTTTCAAGTTTATAGAGAATACTGCTAAAACTGTATAGTCAAAATGTGCATAGTTCAATTAAAAGTAAGAAAAGACCTTATACATATCTCAAATGAATATAGCTCCCAAGATCTTGGTATGCTCCCCTATTTAGTTTATCAAAACAGACCCACTTCCCAAAGTATCTCCACTAACTAGGGAACAAAGCATCAATATATCACATAGAGGAGACAGTCCATATTCACCTAATAGTAAGTAAAAATTATATGAAAAGATTAGTGGTATCATTAGTCAGTAAGATGAGTCAATAAGATTCCTTTTTCTATCTATTACATTGAATATTAAAGAAAATAAAAACAGAAAACATCACGTTTTAAATATTGAGAAAATAATTATCCTTTCCTTCTTAGGACTCTAAAAGGGCAAATTCCATAAAAAAGGATCTCAGAAATATATTTTTCAGATCAATATTGAAATATCATATGGTCTGATTATCCTAAATCTAAGCTTATACATCCAAAAGGGTCAAAAGCAAGATCACAAAGTGATACTTCAGTGATAACCTTGGTAATACTGTGTAGAATATCTAAAATTATATATATATATTTTTCTTTAATCCATAGTTATCCCTAATGTGAAGTATTTTTCAGTTATGAAAATAAATTTAAAATGAATGATGTGTGCTATAACATGAATGGAGTTTAAAAATTAGTGTTAACTATAATAAATCAGAAACAAAAAGATATATTTTATGTGATTTGACTTCTATATCTGGGACTGGTAAATTTGTCAAGATGGAAAGTATGCTAGAGATTACAAGAACCTAAAGCTAGGGAGAAAGACATGCATTATTTTTTTTCATAAAGTGATAGAAACTTTAAAAAAATTTTATTAGATATTCTCTTTATTTACATTTCAAATGTTATATAGTTTTCCCTCAGAAATTCCTCTCTCTCCTCCCCCTGCTCCCCAACTTACCCACTCCCATTCCTGGTCCCAGCATCCCCCTATACTGGGCCATAGAACCTTCACAAGACTAGGGCCTTTCTTCCCACTGATGACCGACTAGGCCATCCTCTGCTACATATATAGTTACAGCTATATGTTCCACATTGTGTTATTTTGATTGTTGGTATAGTTCCAAGGAGCTCTGGAGGTACTGTTTAGTTCATATTGATGTTCCTCCTATGGGGATTCAATCCCTTTAAGCTCCCTGGGTATTTCACTGCCTCCTTCATTGAGGACCATGTGATCTGTCTAATGGATAACTATAAGCATCCACTTCTATATTTTTCCAGGCACTGACAGAACCTCACTGTAAACAGCTTCTAGTTATTATAAATAAGGTTGCTATGAACATGGTGGAGCATGTGTCCTTATTACAAGGTGGAGCATCTTCTGCGTAAATGCCCAGGAGAGGTATTTCTGTATCTTCCAGTTTGAATATGTCCAATTTCCTGAGGAACCACCAGACTGATTTCCAGAGTGGTTGTACAAGCTTGCATGCAAACCCACCAACAATGGAAGAGTGTTCTTCTTTCTCCAAATTCTTGTCAGCATCTGCTGTCACCTGAATTTTTTATCTTAGCCATTCTGACTGGTGTGAGGTAGAATCTCAGGGTTGTTTGATTTGCATTTCCCTAATGATTAAGGATGTTGGACATTTTTTCAGGTGCTTCTTAGTCATTCAGTATTCATCATTTGAGAATTCTTTCTTTATTTCTGTAATCCATTTTTTTTAAATAGGGTTATTTGATTTTCTGGAGTCTAGCATCCTGAGTTCTTTCTATTTATTGGATATTAGTCCCCTGTCAAATTTAGAATGGGTAAAGATCTTTTCCAAATCTGTTGGTGGCCTTTTTGTCTTATTTAAAGTGTCCATCCTTTAGTCTTAGCTCTAAACATTGTCTCTGTAACTCCTTTCATGGGTATTTTGTTTCCTATTCACAGGAGGAATGAAGTATCCATGCGCTGGTCTTCCATACAGAGACTACCCCACCAGGGGGGATCCATCCCATAATCAGTTATTAAACTTAGACACTAGGACAGCTAGTGCCTACTTAAGAAAATCTGATATAGCTGTCTCATACAGAAGTGGATGCTCATAATCATCTATATGGTGGAACACAGGGCCCACAATGGAGAAACTAGAGATAGAACCCTAGGAGGTGAAGGGGTCTGCAACCCTAGAAGAGGAACAACAATATGAACTAACCAGAACCCCCCAGAACATGTGTCTCTAGCTCTACATGTAGCAGAAGATGGCCTAGTCGGCCATCATTGGGTGGAGAGGCCCCTTGGTATTGTAATCTTTATATACCCCAATACAGGGGAACGCCAGGACCAAGAAGTGGGAGTGGGTGGGGAGGGGAACAGGGCGGGGGGGGGGAACTTTCGGGATAACATTTGAAATGTAAATTAAGAAAATATCTAATAAAAACTAATTGATTAAAAAAATGTCTTTGCCTTACAAAAGCTTTGCTATTTTATGAGGTACCATTTGTTGATTCTCGATCTTACAGCACAAGCCATTGCTCTTCTGTTCAGGAATTTGTTTCCTGTGCTCATACTTTCGACGCTTTTCCCTACTTTCTCCTCTATAAGTTTTAGTGTCTCTGGTTTTATGTGGAGTTCCTTGATCCACTTAGCCTTGAGCTTTATACAAGGAGATAAGAATGGATCAATTCCCATTCTTCTACATGATAACCATAAGTTGTGCCAGAACCTTTTGTTGAAAATGCTTTCTTTGTTTACACTGGCTTTCTTTGTTTACAGGCTCCTCTACATTTCCATTCCTGCAGTTCTTTCAGATAGTAACAAGGTCAGTGATGTGACTGTGGGATGGCAACCTCCATCCCTCACTTGATGCCATGTCTTTCTTCTGGAGGTGGGCTTTACAAGTTCCTTCTCACCACTGTAGGACATTTAATCTAGGGTCCCTCCCTTTGATTCCTGAGAGTGTCTCAACTTCCAGGTCTCTGGTACATTCTGGAGCCCGACCTCCCCCAACCTTCTACTCCCTGAGGTTGCTTGTTTCCATTCTTTCTTCTGGCCCTCAGGGCTTCACTCCTTTTCCTCCATCCAATGCCAGATGAAGTTCCCCTTCCTGCCGCCCCCCTCCCTTTTCCCTCCCAGGGCCCTCCCCTCCCTCCCTCTCCTTTGTGGTTGCTTTCTTCTAACTACCAAGTTGGACTGTAGCATACTCAATACTGATTCATTAAAGAAATGCTTTGGACAAATATAAACTGAAATTCATTTTACCTGTTTATCAATATCAATTCTTCTACTCTCCCAGCATCTCCCAACAACCTTTTCTTCTCACTCGCCTTCTATCTTCCCCACTCCCCATCCATCTCCACTCCTCACATTCCCCCAAATCTTGTCCTCTTCTAACCTCCCAATTTCCATACACCCAATACACCTGCCTTCTCAATCACCTACCACCTACCCCACGTCCCTTCCATCTGCCCTGCTCTCACATTCCCTTGCTGCCACACTCAAATAATCTTTCTTATTCTCACCACAACCTCCCATCCAACTTCCCTCTCATTCTCATTACCTCCCCCATCACCTGTAACACTTATCCATCTTCCCCTTTCACCTCCTGCCTCCCCATACCCAATACATATACTCTTCACCTCACGAGCTTTGTCTACCTTCCCGGTGTCCCGTCCATTTTCCTTTCTTTTCCACCCCTGACCCTCACTCATAGTTACCCTAGTTTGGAAATTGTACAATATCTATCTAGAAAAGATTAAAGAGGTGTCACTTTGCTCAAATGAAGAAAGAAAAGAAAATGAATGATAAAGTGAACCACCTCTTTTTATTATTGTCACCATTATATGTTGAAATTACATAGCATATCTCTTGGTACACTCTCGAGCCAATCTCTCATACTCTTTTAAATCCTCGCGGTAGATCTTCGCAATTTCAGGAACCAGAGGCTCATCTGGGTTTGGATCACATAATAGAGAGCATATCGAAAGAAGAACTTTGGAAAGCGTAAGTGCAGGTGACCACGTAGAATTCAAGATATCTAGACAGATATAACCATTTTTGCTAATGTTTGGATGGTAAATTCGGGTCATGAAGGAAACGTTGGGAGGACTTAAGGGATAATTATGCGGAAAGTAGACACAAAGGAAAAAAACCCCTCCCTCGTAGGGGCTGTCTTCAGGCCCCATTATGGCTGCTTGCCAATGAAACATGTTTTCTTCCACTGGCCCAGCAGAACACAGAGGCGGGGGATCTTGAGAGAAGTCAAGTAACTCCTTCTGGATTCGCTTAAGAGCCCTAGCCCACAAAGCAGGTTGAGCCATCTTCACCAAGTATGGCAGCCTGTAGATGGCTTGGTTGCACCTAGGGTATAGAGATAAGAAAAAGACAGATGATTAGGCTGAAGGAGGCTAAGTCACGTTATTAAAGCGCAATTCAGAGATGGATGGGGGGTGGAAGAGAGAGAGAGAGAGAGAGAGAGAGAGAGAGAGAGAGAGAGAGAGAGAGAGAGAGAGCACACTGGCTGTACCTGTATGGCTATAAGGATTCCCTCCTGCTGCTTAGGGCCAAGAGGTACAGAATCCTCTGAGGTAGCTGGAAGGCTGTGATTGATGCTTGGAGGACAAACTGGAGGAAACTCTGCTGTCTGGAGAGGCTGAAATCTCCAGCTCCCCTCCAGGGCAGCTTGCCACTAGCAGTGCTTCTGGACAGAGCCACTTCAGGGAATGTTAAAGAGTATGTATTCTATGATGTCACAGAGAGCATACTAAAGAATGAAGGGCACCTTAGTCAACGTGGGGGTCAGCGTGGGGTCAGTGTGGGCTGGGGCTAGAGTGAAGTCATTGTGGGTGTTCATATTAGAATAATGTAGGGGAGGAGCCTGTTGGGAAAGGGAAAATGGCTGAAGTGGCTGTGCTGTGCAGCCTCATAGAGCAGTTAGACTTTGGTCTAATGAGTCACAGTGAACCTCTTCTACCCATTCAGAATATAGCAGTCAGTGCCCCTCTACTACTAACTACAATAGTTTTGCTGCAATTCCTATATTTTTAGGTTGAATACACCATGGCCCTTAATTTTATGTTTATCCCTAAGGATGATATTATCTAGTATGAACAACTTTAGGAAATTTAATGCTTTGATAACATTGCTTAACTGTCAGTTAAATTTTTATAAAAATCAATATGAATTAAAAACTTCAAAAATTTAACTTTGANTGCTTGTACAAGCTTGCAATCCCACCAGCAATGGAGGAGTGTTCCTCTTTCTCCACATCCTCGCCAGCATCTGCTGTCACCTAAATTTTTGATCTTAGCCATTCTGACTGGTGTGAGGTGGAATCTCAGTGTTGTTTTGATTTGCATTTCCCTGATGATTAAGGATGTTGAACATTTTTTCAGATGTTTCTCAGCCATTTGGATTTCCTCAATTGAGAATTCTTTGTTTAGCTCTGTACTCCAATTTTTAATGGGGTTATTCATTTTTCTGGAGTCTAGCCTCTTTAGCTCTTTGTAGATGTTGGATATTAGTCCCCTATCAGATTTAGGATTGGTAAAAATCCTTTCCCAATCCATTGGTGGCCTTTTTGTCTTGCTGACTGTGTCTTTTGCCTTACAGAAGCTTTGCAATTTCATAAGGTCCCATTTGTCAATTCTTGATCTGACCACACAGGCCATTGCTGTTCTGTTTAGGAATCTTTCTCCTGTGCCCATATCTTCGAGTTTTTTTCCCAACTTTCTCCTCTATAAATTTCAGTGTCTCTGGTTTTATGTGGAGGTCTTTGTTCCACTTAGACTTAAGCTTTGTACAAGGGGATAAGAATGGGTCAATTCGCATTCTTCTCCATGATAACTGCCAGTTGTGCCAGTACCATTTGTTGAAAATGCTGTCCTTTTTCCACTGGATGGCTTTAGCTCCCTTGTTAAAGATCAAGTGGCCATAGGTGTGGTGGTTCATTTCTGGGTCTTCAATTCTATTCCATTGATTTACCTGTCTGAAACTGTATCAGTACCATGCAGGTGTTTTTTGTTTGTTTGTTTGTTTGTTTGTTTTTGTGTTTTTTGGGTTTTGTTTTGTTTTGTTTTGTTTTTCCTTCACAATTGCTCTGTAGTGTAGCTTGTGGTCAGGCATGGTGATTACATCAGAGGTTCTTTTATTGTTGAGAACAGTTTTGTTATCCTAGGTTTTTTGTTATTCTAGATGAATTTGTAAATTGCCCTCTCTAACTCTGTGAAGAATTGAGTTGGATTTTTGATGGGGATTACATTGAATCTGTAGATTGCTTTTGGCAATATAGCCGTTTTTAGTATATTAATCCTGACATTCCATGAGTATGGCAGAACTTTCCATCTTCTGAGATCTTCTTTGATTTCTTTCTTCAGAGACTTGAATTTTTTATCATCTAGATTTTTCACTTCCTTAGTTGGAGTCACACCAAGGTTTTTTTGTTTGTTTGTTTGTTTGTTTGTTTTGTTTTGTTTTGTTTTGTTTTATGTTATTAGTTACTCTTGTGTATGGTGTTGTTTCCCTAATTTTTTTCTTAGGCTGTTTATCCTTTTTGTAGAGAAAGACCACTGATTTGTTTGAGTTAATTTTATATCCAGCTACTGCACTGAAGCTGTTTATCAGGTTTAGGATTTCTCTGGTGGAATTTTTAGGGTCACTTAGATATATTTTAATATTATCTGCAAATAGTGATATTTTGAGTTCTTACTTTCCAATTGTGATCTGCTTCATCTCTATTGTTATCTAATTGCTCTGGCTAGGTCTTCAAGTACTATATTGAATAGGTAGGGAGAAAGTGGCCAGCCTTGTCTAGTCCCTGATTTTAGTGACATTGCTTCAATTTTTGCTGCATTATGTTTGATCTTGGCTACTGGTTTGCTGTATATTGCTTTTATTATGTTTAGGTAGGGGCCTTGAATTCCTGATTTTTCCAACACTTTTATCAAGAATGTGTGTTGGATATTTTTCAAATGCTTTCTCAGCATCTAAGGAGATGATTATGTGGTTTTGGTATTTGAGTGTGTTTATATAGTGGATTACGTTGATGGATTTTTGCATATTAAACCATCCCTAAATCCCTGGAATGAAGCCTACTTGGTCATGATGGATGATCATTGTGATGTCTTCTTGGATTCACTTATCAAGAATTTTATTGAGGATTTTTGCATTGAAATTAATAAGGGAAATTGGTTTGAAGTTCTCTTTCTTTGTTGGGTCTTTGTGTGTAATTGTGGCTTCATAGTAAGAATTGTGTAGATTGCATTCTGTTTCTATTTTGTGAAATCATTTGAGGAGAATTGGAATTAGGTGTTCTTTGAAGGTCTGATAGTACTCTGCACTAAACCCATCTTGTAATGGGCTGTTTTTGGTTGGGAGACTATTGATGACTTCTATTTCTTTAGGGGAAATGGGAATGTTTAGATCATTAATCTGATCCTGATTTAACATTGTTACCTGGTATCTGTCTAGAAAATTGTTCATTTCATCCAGGTTTTCCAATTTGTTGAGTATATCCTTTTGGAGTAGGATCTCATGATGCTCTTGATTTAGTCAGGTTCTGTTCGTATGTCTCCCTTTTCATTTCTGATTTTGTTAATTAGGATCCTGTCCCTGTGTCCTTTAGTTAGTCTGGCTAAGGGTAAATCTATCTTATTGATTTTCTCAAAGAACCAGCTCCTGGTTTGGTTAATTCTTTGTATAGATCTTTTTGTTTCCACTTGGTTGATTTCAGCCCTGAGTTTAATTATTTCCTGCCTTTGACACCTCTTGGGTGAATTTGCTTCCTTTTGTTCTAGAGTTTTTAGGTGTGCTTTCAATCTGCTAGTGTGTACTCTCTATAGTTTCTTTTTGTCATTAAACAGAGCTATGAGTTTAACTCTTAGGACTGCTTTCATTGTGTCTTATACATTTGGGTATTTTGTGTCTTCATTTTCAATAAACACTAAAAAGTCTTTAATCTCTTTCTTCATTTCTTCCTTGACCAAGTTATCATTGAGTTGAGTGATGTTCAGCTTCCACGTGAATTTTGGCTTTCTATTATTTATGTTGTTATTGAAGATCAGCTTCAGTCCATGGTGATCTGATAGGATGCATGGGATAATTTCAATATTTTTGTATCTGTTGAGGACTTTTTCTTTTTTTTTTTTAATGGATTGTATGTTCAATTTTGGAGGTAGTTCTATGAGGTGTTGAGAAGAAGGTATATCCTTTTGGTTTAGGATAAGATGTTCTATAGGTAGCTGTTAAATCCATTTGTTTCATAACTTCTGTTAGTTTCAATGTGTCTGCTTTGTTTCTGTTTCCAGGATCTGTCCAATGATGAGAGTGTGGTGTTGAAGTCTCCCACTATTATTGTGTGAGGTGCAATGTGTGCTTTGAGATTTACTAAACATTTCTTAATGAATGTGCATGCCCTTGCATGTAAAGCATATATATTCAGAATTGAGAGTTCATCTTGGAAGATTTTACCTTTGATGAGTATGACATGCCCCTCCTTATTTATTTATTTATTTATTTATTTATTTATTTATTTATAACTTTGGTTGGGGTTGGAAGTCGATTTTATTCGATATTTGAATGGCTACTACACCTTTTTGCTCGGAACTATTTCCTTGGAAAAGTGTTTCCGAGCCTTTTACTCTGAGGCAGTGTCTTGTCTTTGTCCCTGAGGTAGGTTTCCTGTATGCAGCAAAATGTTGGGTCCTGTTTATGTAGCCAGGCTGTTAGTCCATGCCTTTTTATTGGGGGAATTGAGTCTACGGATATTAAGAGATATTAAGGAAAAGTAATTGTTGCTTCTTGTTATTTTTGCTATTAGAGTTGAAATTTTGTTCTTGTGGCTATCTTCTTTTAAGTTTGTTGAAGGATTACTTTCTTGCTTTTTCTAGAGTATACTTTCCCACCTTGTATTGGAGTTCTCTATTTATTATCCTTTGAAGGGATGGATTTGTGGAAAGATATTGTGTAAATTTGGTTTTGTCATGGAATACTTTGGTTTCTCCATCTGTGGTAATTGAGAGTTTTGCTGGGTATAGTAGCCTGGGCTAACATTGTTGTTCTCTTAGGGTCTGTATAACATCTTTCCAGGATCTTTGGCTTTCATTGTTTCTGGTAAGATATCTGGTGTAATTCTAATAGATCTGCCTTTATATGTTACTTGACCTTTTTCCCTTACTGCTTTTAATATTCTATCTTTATTTAGTGTATTTGTTGTTCTGATTATTATGTGTCAGGAGGAAATTCTTTTCTTGTCCAGTCTATTTGGAGTTCTGCAGACATTTTGTATGTTCATGGGCATCTCTTTTTTTATGTTGGGGAAGTTTACTTGTATAATTCTGTTGAAGATATTTACTGGTCGTTTAACTTGAAAATCTTCATTCTCATCTATACCTATTATCCTTATGCTTGGTCCTTTCATTGTGTCCTTCATTTCTTGGATGTTTTAAGTTAGGATCTTCTTGCATTTTTCATTTTCTTTGATTATTGTGTCCATGTTTTCAATGGAATCTTCTGCACCTGAGATTCTCTCTTCCATCTCTTGTATTCTGTTGCTGATGCTCACATCTATGGTTCCTGATTTCTTTCCTAGGCTTTCTATCTCCAGAGTTGTCTCCCTTTGGGTTTTCTTTATTGTTTCTAGTTTCATTTTTAGATATTGGATGATTTTGTTCAATTCCATTACCAGTTTGGTTGTTTTTTCCTGTAATTCTTTAAGGAATTTTTGTTTTCCTCTTTAAGGACTTCTACCTGTTTAGCAGTGTTTTTCTGTAATTCTTTGAGTGATTTTTGTGCTTCTTCTCTAAGGGCTTCTACCTTTTTAGTAGTGTTCTCCTGTATCTCTTTAAATTAGGTATTAATGTCCTGCTTAAAATCCTCTACCAGCAACGTGAGATATGATTTTAAATCTTAATCTTGCTTTTGGGTGTGTTGGGGTATCCAGGACTCACTGTGGTGGGCATACTGGATTCTGATGGTGCAGAATGTTCCTGGTTTCTGTTAGTAAGATTCTTAGGTTCACCTTTCACCATCTGGAAATCTCTGATGTTAGATGATCTAGCTGTCTCTAACTGGAGCTTGTTCCTTCTGTGATTCTGTTAGCCTGTGTCAGCATTCCTTGAAGTTCAACTTTCTCCTGAGTCCCAGTGGTCAGATCTCTCTCTGCCTGCAAGCTCTCCTGTTGCAGGGAAGGTTCCCAGAGGTCTGGGTCTCAGCTCTGCCTCCTAGCTGAGGATAAAGGCCTGAAGTGACCCTGTCCAAGAAGCTCTGTTGCATTTGTGGCTCAAGTGCTTTCTTCCTTAGACTGGTGTCTGAGAGATCTGGGATACATGATGGTACTCTCATCTGAGACCCAGGTCAGAGTTCTGTCTAGAGGCCAACTCTCCTCAGTGATCCTAAGATCCTGGGTGTGCCAGGGTGACTGAGGTGGGGAGAGTCCTCTGGGGACCATGGGATTGTCTTCTGAGTTTGCACCCAAGGTGGTGCAGGGCTTAGTGATAGAAATTTTGAGAAATAGAAAATAGTAGATAGCTACAATGTAGGGAATAGTTCTGAATTTAAAGTCCTGTTCCCCAATTATTTCTTTATCTGCAAGTAAAGAAAGCCATGGCCCAGTTGTTGGGCAGTAGGGACAGACAGGACTTCTGGGTCTCTGGAGGCAGGCAGGGAGATGCAAGGAGGGAGAACAAAGTTCACCATGATTTAGTGAGAGGAGAACTGGACAATCATGTATGACCTCAAAATGGAGTGGCCACATAGGCTGCTCCTACAGGTGGGTGGTCAGGGGAGTTTAGTAACAGAAAAATAGGGCCGGTATGGGGTATGGAGCTAACAGTATAAATAAGGAGGTGTTTTCCAAGCAGGAGACAACAGCACCCAGCAATTGTGCCAAGAAGGCAAGTGGAAATTGAACAACTGTGTATCTGTGTCTTTTATTCTAGAATTCAAGGGAAGTGGGGAGGGGGCTTGTAGTGTGGTCTCTTCCTGGAGCTAAAGGCAGATAGAGTATAAGACTACATGCTACATTATACAACATGAATATCATGAAAGCACTGAATATTTGCAAATACAAATTTCTCATTTTGTTTCATGTGTGTTGTATAATAATGCGTATTTTATAATAAAATGTGTTTGGAAAGGTACTTTGGAAAGGTACAGTACCATTTTATAGATAAACAAGATCAGATTCTATTTTAACAAACCACAGCACAATAAAGACAAAAAAAAAAAAAAATCACAGAAAGTTGTTACAGTGATACTTCTAATTTATTAAATACAAAAGATGTAGATTACAACCAGCCAAGAGAGAAGCATACAGAGCAGACTTTGGGAAATATAACAAACTTAAAGCTTCCAATAATTATTCTTTCTCTTTGGGATGAGTACAGTATTACTTTCCCAGCAGGAGAATATAAAAATATACCTGAAATATTGCCAGAGTTGGTACTGGTTCTTCATTATAGGAATGTTTGATCATCTTTGGTGTCACCAGCATTCAGATCTTCAGAATATTTTCAATAAGATTATGTAAGAAAACAAAAACAAAAACAAAAGAAAAGGAAAAACAAATGATGAATTCCAAGTCATGTTTTTAATATCTTGCTCCTAACAAAGTTCCCAAGCAAGCAAAGGACATTTCTATTAAGTAGTGCATTTGCAGTGCTTTAAAGTTACTTTCTACAATATAAGAACAAAGGCTAGTTTGTGTACTTAGGGCAAGGTTAATTTAAGAACGATGCAAATCTTTATAATAGCCCAGTGTTCCTGCTTGGTTTTGCCCTCTACTACTTTTCTGATTTATCACGTTTCCTCTATGTTTGTACAAACTAACCTGTTATTCTGTGCCCATGCTGAGCATGTGCTTTTCTCAGGGCCATTGCTTCTGCTCCTTGGTGCCTACAATCTGCAATAATCTAACCCAGGAGAGCTACAGCCCTTTATTTTCTCCATGTCTATGATAAAGTGTTTTCCGATCAATGAAATTTTTCCTACCCAATTATATAAAGTGGCATATTGGTACTCACTAATTCATTATTAAAGTTTATTAAATTCAAAACATAGTCATTGCAGTAATTATGTATTTGTCTTTATTTTCTACTGTAATTGAGAGTGCTTGAAAAATAACAATTTTTTCATGTTTCTGCTTGTTTACTTTTTCTATATGAGGGGACAGCAAGAAACTGTTTTACTTCCCCTCCCCAAACTCAAGAACAATAAGGGATGGTACCCATTAGATTCTGTTGTAGTTTGAATTTTAAATATTCACCAAATTAACCAGGCTTATTGCTGTAGAACTGTGGTCAAAATTACTGGGAGGCTGAAGCAAGATGATTACAAGTTCTTCTGCTCTCTCAGCTACATACATAGCTAAATATCAGATTACAGAACAAAAAATAAAACATGAAGAAAAGGTGTGGTTCTTGAATATTTTCTGGCATGCATTAAGTGCTTGACATTATCTGTACATCTCCAAATAAGTTCTCCAAAGAAATTATATGTTAATTGTGTTTTCATCTATAGGACCATTATTAAGAAGGCATATATACCTTAAGAGTTATAACATTCTTGAAGGTCTCAGGAACACCATAAAGAATGGTGTACATTTGAATCACTCCCTCTTTTTCACTTGTTGTCATGACCTAAGTGATTTTGCTGCAACAAGTGTTCTAAATATCATGCTCATCCTAACTATAGGCCTAAAAACATAGTATGAATTGACCCTACTGTAGATCTCCTAATCCATAAGAAAAAGCAAAACTCTGCTCTTTATAAATTGATTTTACTTCTGGTATTTTAAAGTAGTAGTTAATTAATAGAGACTCTTAAGGACAATTATTGAACATAAAATTGACAAATGATGATGGCAACATTTCTCAGTGGGAAAAACAAAACAATACAAAACAAAACAAAACAAAACAAAAAACCAATTGTTACCAAGACTAATAATCTGAGTTTCATGCACAAAACTTGAATGATAGGACCCAACTGGTTATATTAAGTTATTCACCATTCTCCAAAAAATATTCACAGACAGACTGACACACACACACACACACACACACACACACACACACACACACATGCACACACACACACACCAAAACAAAAACCAAGAAAACAAACAAAAACAAACAAAAATAGCTGAAACTAATTTTTGGAGAGACTAGTAAAGTGATAAGAGAACCAGGATTATATAGTTTTTGTGGAAAGTGATGTAACTCAAGAAATAATAGTAACTCCTCCTAGAAAAGCCATTGGGTGTGGAAAGCTGTGAGCTGTTCTATAGAAGCTTTGAAGACAAGAATGTTGAGGACAGTGCAGAAGTTAGAGGCGCAACTTATAAAGTTTTGAAGGAAAGTAAATAATCTATCTGGACTTTTGTGTGAAGAATATGAGATGTCTAGTCATTTGGAGCTGAAGAATCAGCTATTATTAAGGAGAGACTATCATCATTGAGGTGATATGTCTTTCAGGAAGTTTTTCCTCAGGTTCAGCATATAGGAACTGTGGTCCAAAAGTTGTCAAGTCTGTTCCTAGTGCTGGCAACTGAACTCAGTAGTTTAAGGGTTACTCAGTTGGTACTTGTTTTGAAAGCATTAAGTGGTCATGGAGAAGATCTGCACTGTGTGGCACTGCTGAATGTCTGAATATAACCTAGGAGAGGCTATCAGTGAGGTATAGGGCAGTTGCATCAGAGTACCCTGGCAGTTTAGGAGACAATAGTAACATAGATGATTACCAAAAGTAGCAGAAGCATTGGAAGTGAAGCCAGCTTTGTTCTGCAGAGAGCAAAGACTGAGAATTGGCATAGACCCTTTAAAGAACACCAGAAGATTATAAGTGTATCTCAGGTAATTGGATGTTAACTTATTTACACTGTTGACTTTCAGATCTGCTTTGTTCAGAGTGTGTCTGTGCCTTGGTTTTTCCCTCTTTTATTATTTTTTTTCTTAATTTGTATGAACATATTCTTTTTTATTATATATTTTCTTCATTTACAATTCAAAGGTTATTCCAAAAGTACCCTACACCGTCCCCGCAGCCATCTCCCAAGCCACACACTCCTAGTTCCTGGCCCTGGAGTTCCCCTATACCGGGGCATATAATCATCGCAAAAATAAGGTAAGGGCCTCACCTCCCAACCAGCTTAAATAATAGGCATTTATTTTCCCAAACTTAAAGATGTTGTATCTAAGATCATCATTTGACTCTCCGTAAAGATTAAGTTTCTGGACCTAATTTGTTTCTGTTTGCTCACATAAAAGAAAAAATTAGTTTTGTTTGTTTGCTTGTTTTTTTGTTGTTATTGTTTTCTTTTGTTTTTTTAAGAGTGTTGTATTTCCCTGATGACTAAGGATGTTGAACTTTTTTTTTTTTTTTTTTTTTTTTTTTTTTTTTTTTTTTTTTTTTTTTTTTTTTTTT
>LR753306.1:2463663-2475515 GCA_902729485.2 Mus minutoides | reverse complement strand
AGTAGGAGCGGGTGGGTAGGGGAGCAGGGCCGGGAGGGGGGAGGGTATAGGGAACTTTCTGGATAACACTTGAAATATAAATGAAGAAAATATCTAATAAAAGTTGGAAAAAAAAATAGTGTGCCAGCACTGCCTGGCTAAAAACTATGTATATCTTAATGATTTATGTATGATAGAAAAATTTTCTGAGGAGAAAATATCTTACCAGATAGTGAAATATTGAACAAGAGAGAGTTGTATCTAGGAATAAAATGTAATCTCATGTAATTAATTCCTTTTTAAAGCTGGTATGTGCATACAGAGGGAATACAAACATAAATACCAATTTTGCTTATTTTGAAGCTTTTAAAAACTTAGAATCAGACAAAAATAGTTTTACTGAGGCTTTATAATTAAATTTGGATATAGTTTTCACACATGGTTTAAATATGACCATCAATATTTTACCACTTCAATATATGCATAACAATACATGAAAAACACTATACATTCATATAGTCTTATTGTGAAGAAAACACTCTAAGAAAAGCTATTATCATCTTTAAATTACAAAAATCATTGTTATTAACATACTACTGACAATGTAGTTCCAGATAGAAGTGTGAAATTTAACAATTTCTTTGTTTAAGAAAGAACTTTTAAGAGCTTGCACTTTAAAACAAAAGTCAGCTTCCTACAGTTAATATACTGGACATAAAATATTAACTCATGTAATGAAATATGGAGTAAGGATCTAAAATTTTACCTGATCTGGTAGATCACAAGTAAGCCTGTCATGCTTTAATAGAAGACAGTAAAAAAGTCATAAATAGAAGACAGTAAAAAAGTCTTTAAAAAGGAACATCTTATATACAAAAATTGTTACCACTGTGAATGAGATTTTCTGTAAAGAAGTAATGTCTTCAAAGCCTAACTGCTTATAGTTACTGAAGAAGTTGGAATGTTACAGGTCCAGAGCCTAATTACTTTATTTGGGGTTAGCTGTAGTCCCACAAATAGCCATTCCTTCCTGAATTATGTATCAGAATCAACATCCTGTTAGTAATAGATAAAATCCCTTTGAAATCTATTAACATAGTAGACCACTAGCTTCCAACAACCCCAAAGCTAAGAGTGCTATCAAATAACCTCTGAGGCCTGGAGGACCAAGTCTTCCACCTTCCTTGTAGTAACCATCTCTGATGTACCCACCAAGGTACAATTTGATCTATGACTTGCTTTGTTCTACAACACTATAAAACTTCATGAAGCTGCTTCCATTTTGGAACATTGAATTTGGAATATCTTAAATTTGTGTACCCAGGCCATAGTTACTCAAAGGGGCTCCAGAGTAAATGATCTTTTGTTCACTTTAAGGTGAGAGCTCTTTCTTTTGCATTAAAACAAAGTCTGGGTTTTCCATTTAACTTCAAGGGTTCCTGGTTACACTGGAAAGGTAAACGGCAGCATTGTCATTCCTAAGGATTTAAGTTAGCATGGGAAAAGGAGGAGATGTCTGCCCTTTGTTGAGGTCTATAGAGGCAAGTATATTTCTCCTGTAAGTCCCCAACTCAATGTGTTTCTTAGAACCCTAGATACAAAGTCCACCATGGAGTTCTTTGTTCTCTCACTTTCAGAGAAGCAGATGACCATTGTGTGACCCACCCAGGTGCCTGACTCATTGTGTAAGGGACCAGGAATGTTTGCCAAAGATAGCCTGTAACCCCTCCATCACAGATGAGCTGTAACTCATCATCCTCATTCTTATGATATTTACTCAGCTTCCCCATTCTTCGTAGTCTTATTCTCCCCTTTCTTTGTGGTCTCTTCCTTTAAATACCCCCTTACCCAGCTACTTGAAGCGCCATGGTCCTCTACTCCTGTGTGGTATATGACTTTGGGCCCGAGAGCTCTTGAAATAAAAGTCCTCTTGCTGTTTGCATCCAGACCATTTTTCGTGAGTGATTTGGGGTCTCGCCTCTTTTGAGTCAGAATGTGGGGGAGTCCTCACGTTGTGGGTCTTTCTCTCCTTGGTAAAAGAATAGAATCTAGTGTCCATCTGACATTCCAAGCTTCCCAAAACATTATCACAGTGTTTGACCTCTGTAAGATGTAACCCAGCTAGCCCTGTCAATCACCTTGCCAAGATATTATATCTTTCAGCAAGGCCAGTTTTCCTTAAGCAATGTTAAAGTAGTGGAAGAAGTCACTATTGCTTACAATTTTAGAGCGTTAATCTGTAGTCATCTTGGCAGGAAAGAGGCAGACATGGCATAAAACAGTAGCTGAAGTCTTTAGTTCCTTATCTGCAGGCAGTAGGTAGAGACCTACAGGGAGACTGGGCCTGGTGTGGGCTTTTAAAATCTCAAAACCCATACTCAGTGACATGGTTCCTATAACAAGGCTATACTTTCTCTCATAAGGCCAACCTTCCTAATCCTTTCCAAATAGGCTATGCAGGCCATTCTCATTCAAACCACCACAGTTCTCCTGACTTATTGTCAGTCTACCTTTGACTTCAAGAGTTTCTACAATTTAAAGTTTCAAATGAACTAGCAGTGACCAGTAGTCCAGATAATATTGCATACCACTTTTCTTACTCAGGGGTTTCTCTAAGTTCCATTTAGCACTGACAGGATATGTGAATGCTTGATATTGATAAATAGAGAAATTTATTTTTCTGAGCAAGTCTTCAGCCAGTGGAAAATAAGAGAAAGAGGAAATATTCTCAACCCTTCAGAAGCAAATTTGGAAAGGTCTACACAAATCCCCTATAAGAAGCAGGTGTATGATGTCTTTGTAATATTTTATGGGGCATGTTAAGCTCCAAAACAGAACTATACAGACCACCAACAAATGGGTAAGTACATGTGACTGTCATTTTTGATGGTGTGGTGCTAGCAGAACTTGAATTTATGACTGGATAGTATAAAGTACATGCATAAATGATCTGAGTATTTTGTGTGTAGTATTTTAACACATTGTTTTATTTTTAATTGATAAATACTAGTATACCTATTTGTGAGATATATTATATTGAGCTAACAAATACATGTAATTTATATGTAATGAATATATAATATCTATCACCTCAAATACTCTACATGTTTCCATGTTTCAGACATTCTCTACTTGGTTTGAAATGAGAGAGTTTAAAAACACATCAGTAATAGTTGGTGCCTGTTCCAAATCAGTGATGTGATGATCATCTTGAAGTCTTTACTTAATTATTATAGGAATATGGCAAAAATGCTGATGCTGTCTTAGATGATTTAGAAGAAAGGCTGTTGTAAATATTAGAAGTGTCTGAGTAAATGACATAAGAGAACCTAACTAAGTCCTTATCACCTAAGTACTCTGAAGGGTATCCTTCACCCTAAGTTCCTTTTCATTACAGCTAAAAAGAAATATACGTGCGTCAAGAGAACTATAATTTCTAAACTTCTCCAGTGGGCGTTTTTCCCATGTCAAAGTGAATAGCAAGAGATAGAATTTGGCTCCATTTTGCCAATGAAATGACAGGCCTTTTGAAAAGCAGAGTGCAGGTGGTGGTGTTGAAGGATCAAAGGTTAGAAACACAAAATTGCCTTGAAAGCCAGGGTGAAATCTGAACACTTTGATCATTTTAACCTTCAGAAATAGATGGCAATGGGCAATAGACCTAAGGGTGAAATAAGTAACAACCACCTAAAGTGATGCCAGATGTGTCCAGTCACACAAACGAAGACCTAGAAAACCAATTCTAAAGTAACCCATCATAAAGGCAAAACCCAGAATTTCTTATCTAGTGGTTAATGCTAGATTCATTCTTGAATCTTTTACCTGTTATTTGAATGAAACAATACCCGTCTTTAAGAAGGACTGATTGTTTATTAGAAATACACAGCAAATATTTTCTCAGTCTTTCTTTGTTGAGATTTTGAATCAATGTACCAAAGGAAGGCTATTCTTGAGCAGTTATTCTTAACTGTCCTAATACTGCAAACTTTAATACAGTTTCTTTTTTTTTCTTTTTTTTTCTTTTTTTTTCAACTTTTATTAGATATTTTCTTCATTTACATTTCAAGTGTTATCCAGAAAGTTCCCTGTATCCTCCACAATACAGTTTCTTATGTAGTAGCAAACCCCAACCTCAAAATTATATCATTACTATTTCACAAATATAATTTTGCTGCTGTTATGAATTATCATGTAAATATCTTATATGCAGGATATCTGTTATGCAACTCTTGGATAAGGGTCATTGAATTCCCAAACAGTTTACAACCTTCAGGATGAGACCCACTCTTCTAGAGAAAGATGAACAAACTAATTCTTTTAAGGTTTGTCATATAAATGATAAGAACAAATATCCCAAATAGAACTATAAAATCTATTTTGGGGCAGATTTTTAGAAATAGCACAGTGAACATGTTCTGACTAAATTAACTTCCCAGTGTGGATTCTGTATTTCCAGAAAAACACTACTAGTTATTTACACATCCTTTGTATTTCAGATGAATATACTCATGTCTGATAGAGACTCTCTCATGCAAGAAAATAACTCAGGACCAATATTCCATACAAAGTAAAATTGAAGAGATAAGTACATCTTTTCAAATTCAAATAATCCAAAGGTGGTAAATCCTACCATATTGCCTATAGAATCATGTAATTAGCTTTCAGGGCTCTTAACAAGCCATATAATTGATGAAAATTCACTTAATCAAATTATAACATTCTTTGTATTGTGTTCCAAAGATGAAGTATTTATTGGGTCAGATCAACAAAGCCTCTGGTACTTGTTGATAATTGTTTGTATGTGAAGGATTCTTTCCTAGCTTTTATAGAAAATAGGATAAACTTTTTTCTTATTACTATATGAAAAGTTTAATAGAGCATAAGTATTATTTATGTTTAGATGTTTATTAAATGTACTATTGTTACAATTTGTTTCAGAAGAACTTTGGTGATTTTAGCATGTCAAAGGCATCAAATTTGGTGGCCAAATTTATATTGTAAGGCAGAATATACAACAATTATGCTCATTGCATAAGGTATATCAATCAAGTCTCTTGATTTTTGGCATCCTTTCAAATAATAGAAAACTTACATTAGCAATAGATAGTCCTTTATTAACAGAGACTATAGACTGGATAGTGCTATAAGTTTGAGTCTTTAGTGATTCCCACAGAGTCATGCCTTAAAAACTTGCTCTACATAGTAACA
Source organism: Mus minutoides (assembly GCA_902729485.2). Lineage (NCBI taxonomy): Eukaryota > Metazoa > Chordata > Mammalia > Rodentia > Muridae > Mus > Mus minutoides. The sequence goes on along the minus strand of LR753306.1, from coordinate 2,470,328 downwards.
TTGCTGGGAAAGAGTAAATCATCTAAAAAGTGAGTATTTCTGAGAGATTCTTTGGTCATTGTAGTATGTCTTTGAGGAAATATGTAGAACATTAGTCCAACCTGCTTTTCCTCTTTTGCTTTCTCATCACTATGTATTCACTAGTATGGGCATTTAGCATTCCCATCAGAGTCAAAAATCAATGAGCCTACATCATTAAGACAAGACCTCAAAAACTGAGTCAAAATCAACACTGTTATATTAGTTACCTTGAATATTCTGTAAGTGCAATGTAAATTTTGCAAATGTAAATAGTTGCACATAGTTAAGGATAAATTCAAATGTTGCCACTTAGCTGAAAAAAGCATAGATGCCTATCAAATTGAGAGTGGATAAGTAAGTATAGGTTCATATAGAGTGTATTTTACTATTTTGTTTGCTGGAACAATGTTTGAAGTTTATTCATTTATAAATAATAACATAATTTTATTTTAACAGTTCCAAATGGTCAGAAATCCAAAAATAATTAAGGTTTTAGCATCTCTGATGCTTGGTAAGTGCCCTGTCTCTGCTGGATATATGGTACTTTGAAAGATGGATAGTATGTGTGTTAGACAAGTTGCTCCACAAATGGCAGAACAGTACAAAAAAGTTGAGTCTACTATCCAGAGTTCTTTTTATTGGAGTCATAATAAATTGATAAACTTTTTGGCTTCATAACACAAATTAAAACTTTCCAATCATCAACCACTCATTTCTCAATACTGCCTCATCAGGTGTTCCATTTTGGTATATGTTTCAGGAGAGTCAAAAGCATTCAAATTACAGAAAAACGGTATATACAATTCAGACTCAACGAGCTTTAGATACATAAGGTAATATGGATATATCTTATGAGCATAATATAATATTATATAAATAAAAGTAAAGATACATCACAATTACTGTTACTTATACTGAAAGTCCCCATATATCTGAATATTGTGATGAAAATAAGAGTTATTCATGCCAAACAATTTTGGAGTTATATTGGAAATAAAAATTCAATAGAAATGTAAGAAAAATAATGGAAAATAGTGTTTCTACCTAGATTAGCTATGTACCCTACCTGAATTTGTACAAGGAAAATTAAAATGTTACTGCACACAGAACGCAACAACATATATCAATCTCCTAATCTCATAAGTTCTTAAACGAGTAAATGAAGTTCAACATATCAATAAGAATAGCAACTCAAGTATGCTGCATTGTTTCTGTGAACCTAGTTAATAGTTACTTAAGTATTAATCTCTGTAGGTGTTTATATATCTGCTTGCATTTATTTTTCATTTGTAAAATTGAAAATAACACAGACTTTCATGTATCAAGACATCTTGATTATTCTTCAAAGCAAAAACTGTGGCAGAAAGAAGTGGGTAAATAACAGTGCAAGAAGATTAAATTTACACATGGAGCAACACAAAATATTCTGGTAATGGCTACAGAAATTGGACCCTTTTAAACTCATTCTATGATTTTTTTAAAAATTTATGCACATAATAGTAACAAATACATCATGATAGCACACTGAGAATTCTTTTCTTTTAATTTGTCAAAGATTTATTTATGTCTGGATTTTATGCTTATGAGTGCTTCAGTTGCATGTATATCTATACACAAGAAGAGGGCATTGGATCTCATAATAAGTGATTATGAACCACTATGGGGATGCTGGGAATTGAACTCAGGACTTTTGGAAAAACAGCTGGTGCTCTTATCCACTGAATCAAGTCCCCAATGAACTGAGAATTCTTAAATTTGTTTTTTATCCATGAAAACATTTAGATCAATTTTTTCCCTCACAATTACTAAATCTCAAAATATTGTTTCTTAAAATTATGGTTCTTATTTATTTTTATTAAATTTTAAAATTATTTTCAACTTTTTATATAATATAGTTGATCATATAATTTCCCCTGCTACAATTCTTCCTGATATTCCTTACCTTCTGTCCCTCCTACTTTCATTTTTTCCCTCTCTTTCAAATAACAAAACCCAAAAAGGAAAGGAAAAGAAAGGAAAAGAAAGGAAAGGAAAGGAAAGGAAAGGAAAGGAAAGGAAAGGAAAGGAAAGGAAAGGAAAGGAAAGGAACCATTTGTCATAGTTAGGACAGCTATTTACTATGGCTGTGATGAAACAGCATGAGCAACACAACTTGGGGAGTAGAGGGTTTGTTAGGCTTTTATATCCTCATCAATATCCATCATGAAAGAAAGTCTAGGCAGGTCTGCAAACAGATCAGGAACCTGGAGGCTGGAACTGATGCAGAGGACTTGAAAAGTGTTGCTTACTGCTTTCTCAGTCCAATTTCTTATAGAATTTAAGAGTAGCCTGAGAGTAGCCTCTTCTACAATGGGCTGGACCCTCCCACAACAATCACTAATTAAGAAAATGAACTACATGTTTGCCTATACCTCAATGTTATGGAGGCATTTTTTGTAATGATGTTCCTTCCACTAAGATGACTTTAGCTTATATCAAGGTGACATAAAACTAGCTAAACAGATCTTGTATCCCAGGTCCCTCAGAGACCAGTCTGCACAGCTGAGTGTGCAGACTGCAAAAGTGACACAGCTTCTGGGACACACCCTGTTCTGGGCTCCAGATATCCAGGCACCTTCCCTACCAGAGGAGAGGTGGCTGCCTGGAAGGGCTCTGACCACTAGAGCAGGTGAGGGAGCCATCTTGTATACTGGGTCCCTTAGAGACAGTCTGAGCAGGTGAACATGTGGACTGCAGAGGGTGAGTGAGCAGATTGCAGAAGCAACACAGCTTCTGGGACAGAGCCCTTTTTGGGCTCCAGACATCTGGGCACCTTCCCCACCAGAGGAGAAGTGGCTGCCTTGGAGGTCTCTGACTGCATGAGCAGGTGAGGGAGCCATCTTGTTTCCTGGGTCCTTCAGAGACTAGTTTGTGCAGGTGAGTACGCAGACTGTAGAGGTAACACATCTTCTGGGACAGGCTTTGTTTCAGGCCTTCATCTTCAGCCAGGAGGCATGACTGAAAGCCAGACCTCAGTGCACCTTCCCTGCAAGCAGAGATCTTGTCTGGAGAGAATACTCTGAACACTGAGACTCAGGAGAGAGCTTGACTCCAAGGACTACTGACAGAGATTAACAGAATCACAGGAGGAACAAGCTCCAGCAAGAGACAACTATAACAACTAACTACAGAGATTATCCGAAGGCAAAAGGCAAACTCAAGAATCTTTCTAATAGAAATCAAGATCGCTCACCATCATCAGAACCCAGCACTCCCATCTCAGCCAGACCTGGATAACCCAACAAACGCAAAAAGCAAGATTCGAATTTAAACTCATATCTCATTATGCTGATAGAGGACTTTAAGAAGGGCATTAATCATGTACTTAAAGAAATAGAGGAGAACACTGCAAAAAAGGTAGAAGTCCTTAAAGAGAAAACACAAAAATCCCTTAAAGAACTACAGGAAAACACAACCAAACAGACAATAGAATTAAACAAAACCATCCAAGACCTAAAAAGGGAAGTAGAAACAATAGAGAAAACCCAAAGTGAGACAACTCTGGAGATAGAATGCCTAGAAAAGAAATCAGGAACTATAGATGTGAGCATCAGCAACAGAATATAAGAGATGGAAGAGAAAATCTCAGGTGCAGAAGATTTCATGAGAACATGGGAACAACCATCAAAAAAAAAAAAATGCAAAATTCAAAAAGATCCAAATTCAAAAGATCCAGGAAATCCAGAACACAATGAGAAGACCAAATCTATGGATAATAGGAGTAGATGAGAATGAAGATTTTCAATTAAAGGGCCAGCAAATATCTTCAACAAAATTATAGAAGAAAACTTCCATAACCTAAAGAAAGAGATGCCCATCAACATAAAAGAAGCCTACAGAACTCCAAAAAGAATGGACCAGAAAAGAAACCCCCCTTGGTACATAATAATCAAAACAAAAAATGTACTAAATAAAGACAGAGTATTAAAAACAGTAAGGGAAAATTGTCAAGTAACATATAAAGGTAGGTCTATTAGAATTACACCAGACTTCTCACCAGAGACTACAAAAGCCAAAAGATCCTGGACAGATGTTATACAGAACATAAGAGAAAACAAATGCCAACCCAGGCTACTATATTCAGCAAAACTCTCAATTAACATAGATGGAAAAACCCAAGTATTCCATGATAAAACCAAATTCACATGGTAACTTTTCAAGAATCCAGCCCATCAAAGGATAATAAAGGGAAAAGACCAACACAAGGATGGAAACTACACCCTAGAAAAAGCAAGAAAGTAATCCTTCAACAAACCTGAAAGAAGACAGCCACAAGAACAGATTCCCAACTTTAACAACAAAAATAACGGGAGGCAACAATTACTTTTCTTTGATTTTTCTTGACATCAATGGACTCAATTCACCAATAAAAAGACATAGAATAATAGACTGGCTACACAAACAGGACACTACATTTTGTTGCTTACAGGAAACACACCTCAGGGATAAAGACAGATACTACCTCAGAGTAAAAGACTGAAAAACAATTTTCCAAGCAAATGGTCCAAAGAAACAAGCTGGAGTAGCCATTCTAATATCGAATAAAAATGATTTCCAACCCAAAGGTATCAAAAAAGACAAGGAGGGGCACTTCATACTCATCAAAGATAAAATCTTACAAGATGAACTCTCAATTTTAAATATCTATACTCCAAATGCAAGTGTTTCTGCATTCATTAAAGAAACTTAATAAAGCTTAAAACACACATTGCACCTCACAAAATAATAGTGGGAGACTTCAACAGCCCACTCTCACCAATGGACAGATCCTGGAAAAATAAACTAAACAGAGACACATAGACAATAACAGAAGTTATGAAACAAATGGATTTAATAGATATCTACAGAACATTTTATCCTAAAACAAAAGGATATATCTTCTTCTCAGAACCTCATGGTACCTCCTCCAAAATTGACCATAAAATTGGTCACAAAACAGGCCTCAACAGATACAAAAATGTTGAAATTATCCCATGCATCTTATCAGATCACCATGGACTAAGGCAGATCTTCAATAACAGCATAAATAATAGAAAGCCAACATTCATGTGGAAACTGATCAACAATCTACTCAATGCTACTTTGGTCAAAGATGAAATAAAGAAATTAAAGATTTTTTAGAGTTTAATGAAAAGGAAGCTACAACATACCCAAACTTATGGGACACAATGAAAGCATTCCTAAGAGGAAAACTCATAGCCCTGAGTGCCTCCAAAAAGAAACTAGAGAGAGTATACACTAGCAGTTTGAGAGAACACCTAATAAGCTCTAGAACTAAAGGAAGCAAATTCCCCCAAGAGGAGTAGATGGCAGGAAATAATCAAACTCAGGGCTGAAATCAACCAAGTGTAAAGAAAAAGAACTATTTAAAGAGTCAACCAAAACAGGAGATGGTTCTTTGAGAAAATCAACAAGATAGATAAACCCTTAACCAGAATAACTAGAGGACGTATTGACAGTATCCCAATTAACAAAATCAGAAATACCAAGGTAGACATACCAATAGAACCTGAGGAAATCCAAAGCATCATCAGATCCTAATACAAAAGGCTATTAAAAAAAAAAAAAAAAAAAAAAAAAAAAAAAAAAAAAAAAAAAAAAAAAAAAAAAAAAAAAAAAAAAAAAAAAAAAAAAAAAAAAAAAAACTTGAAAACCTGGATGAAATGGACAACTTCCTAGTCAGATACCAGGCATCAAAGTTAAAACAGGATCAGATTAACAATCTAAACAGTCCCATTTTCCCTAAAGAAATAGAAGCAGTCAGCAATAGTCTCCCAACCAAAAAAGCCCAGGACCAGATGGGTTTAGTACAGAATTCTATCAGACCTTCAAAGAAGACCTAATTCCAACTTCCCTTAAACTATTCCACAAAATAGAAACAGAAGGTACTCTACCCAATTCATTCTATGAAGCCACAATTACTCTGATACCTAAACCACACAAAGACCTCAAAAAGAAAGAGAACTTCAGACCAATTTACCTTATGAATATCAATTCAAAAATCCTCAATAAAATTCTTCATAATGGAATCCAAGAAGACAACAAAACGATTATCCATTATGACCAAGTAGGCTTCATCCCAGGGATGCAGGGATGGTTTAATATATGGAAATCCATCAACTTAATCTATTATATAAACAAACTCAAAACTAAAACCACATAATCATTTCATTAGATGCTGAGAAATCATTTGACATAATCCAACACCTCTTCATGATAAAAGTCATGGAAAGATCAGGAACTCAAGGCCCATATCTAAACATAATAAAAGCAATATACAGTAAACCAATAGCCAACATCAAACTAAATGGAGAGAAACATGAAGTAATCCCAGTAAAATTAGGGAATAGACAAGGATGCTCACTTTCTCCCTACCTGTTCAGTATAGTACTTGAAGTCCTAGCCAGAGCAATTATACAACAAGAGGAGATCAAGGTGATACAAATTGGAAAGGAAGAAGTCAAAATATCACTATTTTCAGATGATATGATAGTATACAAACTGGAAAGGAAGAAGTCAAAATATCACTATTTGCAGATGATATGATAGTATATATATATATATATATATATATATATATATATATATATATATATATATATATA
>LR753306.1:2451814-2463563 GCA_902729485.2 Mus minutoides | reverse complement strand
CCCTTCATAATAGCCAAAAATAATATAAAATAACTTGGTGTGACTCTAACCGATTAAGTGTAAGATCTGTATGATAAGAACTTCCAGTCTTTTAAGAAAGAAATTGATGAAGATCTCAGAAGATGGAAAGATCTCCAATTCTCAAGGATTGGTAGGATTAATGTAGTCAAAATGGCTGTCCTGCTAAAAGCAATCAACAGATTCAGTCCAATTCCCATCAAAATTCCAACTCAATTCTTCACTGAGTTAGAAAGGGCAATTTGCAAATTCATCTGAAATAATAAAAAACCTAAGATAGCCAAAACTCTTCTCAACAATAAAAGAAGCACTGGTGGAATCACCATGACCGACATTAAGCTGTTCTTTAGAGCAATTGTGATAAAAACTGCATGGTACTGGTACAGCAACAGACAGGTAGATCAATGGAATAGAAGTGAAGACCCAGAAATGAACCCACACACCTATGGACACTTGATCTTTAACAAGAGAGCTAAAGCCTTCCAGTGGAAAAAAGACAGCCTTTTCAACAAATGGTGCTGGCCCAACTGGTGGTTATCATTTAGAAGAATGTGAATTGATCCATTCTTATCTCCTTGTACAAAGCTCAAGTCTAAGTGGTTCAAAGAATTCCACATAAAGCCAGAGACACTTTAATTTATAGGGGAGAAAGTGGGGAAAAGCCTCCAAGTTATTGAAAATTCCTAAAAAGGGAAAAATTCCTAAAAAGAACAGCAATGGCTTGTGCTGTAAGTTCAAGAATTGACAAATGAGACCTCATAAAATTTCAAAGCTTTTGTCAGGATAAGATACTGTCAATAAGACAAAAGGGCCACCAACAAATTGGGAAAAGGATTTTTACCAATCCTAAATATCATAGGGGACTAATATCCAATATATACAGAGAGCTCAAGAAGATGAACTCCAGAAAATCAAATAACCCCATTAAAAAATGGGGCTCAGAGCTAAACAAATAATTCTCACCCGAGGAATACTGAAGCGCTGAGAAGCACCTGAAAAAATGTTCAATATCCTTAATCATCAGGGAAATGCAAATCAAAACAAACCTGAGATTCTACCTCATACCAGTCAGAATGGCTAAGATCAAAAATTCACGTGACAGCAGATGCTGGCAAAGATGTGGAGAAAGTGGAAGACCCCTCCATTGCTGGTGGGATTGCAAACTTCTACAGCCACTCTGGAAATCAGTCTGGCAGTTCCTCAGAAAACTAGATATAGTACTTCAGATAGATCCAGCAATACCTCTCCTGGGCATATACCCAGAAGATGCTCCACCTTGTAATAAGGACACATGCTCCACTATGTTCATAGCAGCCTTATTTATAACATCCAGAAGCTGGAAAGAACCCCGATGTCCCTCAACAGAGGAATGGATACAGAAAATGTGGTACATGTATACAATGGAGTACTACTCAGCTATTAAAATTAATGAACTTATGAAATTCTTGGGCAAATGGGTGTATCTGGAGGATATCATCCTGAGTGAGGTAACCAAATCACTAAAGAAGTCACTTGATATGCACTCACTGATAAGTGGATATTAGCCCAGAATCTTAGAATACCCAAGATGTAATTTAAAAATAACTAGAAAATCAAGAAGAAGGAAGACCAACATGTGGACACTTCATTCCTCCTTAGAATAGGGAACAAAATACCTATGGAAGGAGTTACAGAGACAAAGTTTGTAGCTAAGAGGAAAGGATGGACCATCCAGAGAATACCCCACCTGGGGTCCATCCCATAATCAGTCACCAAATGCAGACACTATTGCATATGCCAGCAAGATTTTGCTGAAAGGATCCTGATCTTGTGTGTGGCTATGCCAGTGCCTGGCAAATACAGAAGTTGATGCTCACAGTCATCTATTGGATGGAACACAGGGCTCACAATGAAGGAGCTAGAAAATGTACCCAAGGAGCCAAAGGGGTCTGAAACCCTATAGGTGGAACAACAATATTAACTAATCAGTACCCCCAGAGTTCAAGTCTCTAGCTGCATATGTAGCAGATGATGGCCTAGTTGGCCATCATTGGGAAGAGAGGCCCCTTTGTCTTGCAAACTTTATATGCCCCAATACAAGGGAATGCTAGGGCCAAGAAGTGGGAATGTGTGGGTAGCTGAGCTTGGGGGAGAGGGAGGTCCAAGGAGCTTTCGAGAAAGCATTTGAAATGTAAATAAATAAAACATTTAATTAAAAAGAAAATAAAGAAACATAAAATTAATCATGAAAAAAAAAAAAAAAACTACCCAATACACACCCAGTTATAAACACAACAAAACAAGTCCTCAAAATCTCATGGATTCCATTTAATGTTGGTCAACTACTCCTGAGCATAAAGCCTGCCTGGATTATGGTTGGTATACACAGTGTTATTTCATTGAATCTAGCTCCATATGTAGCAGAAGATGGCCTAGTCGGCCATCATTGGCAGGAGAGGCCTCTTGGTATTGCAATCATTATATGCCCCAATACAGGAGAATGCCAGGGCCAAGAAGTGGGAGTGGGTGGGCAGGGGAGCAGGGCGGGGGGGAGGGGGGAAGAAACTTTTGGGACAGCATTTGAAATGTAAATTAAGAAAATATCTAATAAAAAAATTGAAAAAAAAGTTTTTTTTTTCTTTTTCTACCAGGAATCAATAGAAAATAACTTCTTGATAAAGATAGGTGTGACTACTTTCCCTTCTCCTTACCAGGATTTTGTGGGGTTTGAAGTTGAACAGGTTTTATGCATACTATTACTGTCTTTCTGAATACATACATGCCTTATCTTTGTTGTGTCTGGAAAAGGCTCTTTGGCAGGAGTTGTCCACCAGCTCTCACTCCTAAAACTGTATCTTCTACATAGATTCCTGAGCCTTGAGTGGAAAGGTTTGATAAACACATCCCGTTTTTGGCAGAGTGCTCTAAGGTTTCTCCGTCTATGCACATTCTTTAACTATGGATGTCTGTGCTAATTACTATCCTCTGTATGAAGAAGCTTCTCTGATAGGGGTAGAGTGGTGCACTGATCTATGAACACAGCAATTAAGAGTCATTTTGTTGCTTTTTATTTAGCAGAATTATAGTATTAGATTCTTTCAAGGCTCATTATTTCACGAGAATACTATTTATTTTTAAATATAGCATCTTTAAAAGTATTTTACTTTTCAGGAATGGTTCTTAATATGCAGCTCTGGATGTCTAGGACTCTGTATGCTAGGCTTGCCTCAAACTCACACAGGTCTGCCTGCCTTTGCCTGCCAAGCACTTAGAATCAAGTCTTGAACAACCCCACCCAGCTTAGAATTATTTCTTATTTCTATACATGTAAAGAAAATTGATTGTATCTGTATCAGAAACTAGAAAGGAAAAAGCTGATGTAATTGATAGATTAATAAAAACATGGTGGAAACAACATTTGGGATATAATCTGAAAAGAATCTCTAATGTACCTTAGCCTACTTATCTTTGAAGTATGAACTATTTCTGTACATAAATATTACAATGATGACAACTGTTATAGTGATAGCTAATTATTGATAGAGCTTACTATGTACTGAAGAATTTTCCAAATATGTATGGGAACAAATTTATTCTGCATATCAATCCTAGTAAGTAAGTATGGTATTTTTTACCAATTTAAAGGGGAAGAACTAAAATATAAAAGGATTTTTATCAAATGCCTATGGTAACAACCTGGTAACACATGCTGTAAAGTCCATTTTTAAACATATAGAAAATATAGTTGTCTTAGTCAGGGTTTTTATTCCTGCACAAACATTATGGCCAAGAAGCAAGTTGGGAAGGAAAGGGTTTATTCATCTTACACTTCCACATTGCTGTTCATCACCAAAAGAAGTCAGGACTGGAACTCAAGCAGGTCAGGAAGCAGGAGCTGATGCAGAGGCCATGGAGGGGTATTACTTACTTTCTTGCTTGCTCAACTCGCTTTCTTATAGAACCCAGGACTACCAGCCCAGGATGGCACCACCCACAATGGGCCCACCACCGTTGATCAATAATTGAGAAAATGCCTTACAGCTGGATCACATGAAGACATTTCCTCAGCTGAAGCTCCTTTCTCTGTGATAAAACCAGCCAGTATAATAGAACTCATATTTTTGTTTTGTTTTGTTTTCTTTTGTTTTGTTTTTTCTAAAAGAAGTTAAATCTAAGTTTTGTTTTATCTGGATTGTGATGAGATGAATATACATTCTAAGGGTGATAGATATCTAATAGAAAATAATATAATATTACAGCTCTGCAGTATCTAACACCTGTTCATTTCAGTGGAAATACCAAGATTTATTGTACAGGGATAAATTTTAACTAGGTGCGATTTTAAAATATGTATATTATTGACCACTAATGACATACATTATTATTTTACTCTTATAATTTTCATGAAAATAACAAATTCTGTTTTAAATTAAATAATTTTAAGTGGCTCCTGAAAGTATGGCTTTGGTAGTCATACTGACTAACAGGAAACTAAGCTTTTCCAGGAACTTAACAAAGTTGTTTTTTTGTTGTTGTTTTTTTGGTTTTTTGTTTTTTTTAATTTCTACAAGCTTTAGTTTCTTCTATGGAAAATTGCAAGCATACTGATTCATGTTCCATGAAGTTTCTTTGAAAATTAAAAGCACAAACCTTGAATTTAATTGACACCATTGACCCAATCAAATGCTCGGCAACATCACTGAGGAACAGGCTTTGTGACTTTGCACAAAGAAATATCACAGAATTTCAGCCTTCTTGTCAGTAAAATAAAGGGAATGTCAATATGTAAATTGTAGGGTATTTGATGAAATGAAAACAAATGTTAAGCATAAATGTCTAGCATTAAATGGTCTTCAATAAATGTCACCTACTCTTTAGAGCACTTCAAAGTGAATAAAGATAAAAAATATGGAAGTGACTGGACAGTAAACTCAGCTTGTTTTGCTCTACTTCTGTAGAGAAGCAGTGCATTGTAATGTGTAGGAAGAATGGTTTACAAAGCAGGCTATAAAAATAGCTCGTTTCCACAAAAATCAGTTCATCATGAAATTCAATAATCAGAATAGATGAACTTTGACAATGTGGGCAAAGCAGCAGGATTTTTTAAAATTAATTTTAAAGCATGAATTTAGGTACACATGAATGTACAATCTTTTATTCTGCTCTGGAGGAAAGTTTGGCTTTCAAGAATTTAGGAAAATAGCATGTAAAAATTACAGTATTAGAACTGGAATGGCATAGAAATGAATAGACCCATGACAGAAGGCAAAAATATTCTGACAGTATCTTGGAGGTAGTGTTGAGGTAAATTTTTGTTATTAATTATTGAAGATTTTCATTGCTGTGGGTCATATATGTGTTTTTCATTGACACAGGAGAATAAAGCACCCCCCCCCAATTTAAATGTTAGAGGGTTTTTTTTTGTTTTTTTGTTTTTTTGTTTGTTTGTTTGTTTTTACTTGATAAGGAAGTTACTATTGCTCACAATCTTTCATTGATTAAATAAATAATTCTCTGAGTATATACTACGGTATTCAGTAAGAGTCCAGTAACATTTGCTTTCCTTAAATTTTTTTCCCCTTGGGACATTGTTAACATTAAGGGTTTTACTATATGAATTAATTGAATAAAATTAATTTACAAAGCAATCATTCTTATGGTACATAAATGTAGGCAATATATAGTTTTATTTCTTAACAGAAATCAACAACGTATCAAGCTAATTTTTATTGATTTACTAAATAAAACTGTATGAATGTACATGTTTCATTAATTCTCCTAATACCAGAAACAGAACAGATTCATCTGTTTAATTGTCAAATGAGAAAATTGAGGTTTGCCATGGTTCTTTTGACTATTCTAAGGACATACAAATGGAATCAGTAGTAAGATTTCAGTTTAGATAGCCTATGAAAATGTATTCTCCTAATTACTATAAAATGTTTGGACATGGATAAGAAACAACCAGAATAATTTGAGGATTAAGAAAAAAGAAATTAATTTTGTGTACAGAGAATCTTAATTGTGTTCTCTCACCCTGTTGTGTTAGGTAACTACTTAGAATAAGAATACTCTGAGAACATATTAGAATTTTCTGTTGATTCATTATTTAACCCTTTATATGTATGTGCTTGAGAACTCACATAATGCTCTTGATCAGATGATACTGTAATATTTTACTTATAACTATGAATTAAGGGGCTGCCATTGTGGTATTAATAATTAAAAATAAAATACCTGTATTTGTTGTATTTCTTTGGTCAGTTCCATCATCGATGAATATTGTAGCATGAAATTAAAAGCAAAATATTTTATATTTCTTGTAAACCATAGTTTGAGTAAAGAGTTTTCTTGTAGAATTCATAACAACAAGCTGTTTATGTAAAATATTAAGGAGATAACTTGTATTTTTTTTAAAGAAAGTGATTGTTGACAAAGTCTGTTATATCCATCCCCTGGGAGTCACTTACAGAGCTTGACCAATACAAATGAGGATGATTGCAGCCAACCATTGAACTGAGCATGGTACCCCAGTGGAAGAATTAGGGCAAGGACTGAAGAAGCTGAAGGGGTTTACAACCCTATAGGAAGACTAACACTATCAAGCAACCAGAACACCCCAGAGCTCCCAGGAACTAAACTATCAACCAAAGAGTACACATGGAGGGATCCATGGCTCCAGGTGCATTATGTAGCAGACAATGACCTTATCCTGCATATGTAGCATCAATGGGACGGGAAACCCTTGGTCCTGTGAAGGCTTGATGCCTCATTGTAGGGGAATGTTAGGGTGGTGAGGCAGAAATGAATGGGTGGGTAGGGGAGCACCCTCATAGAAGCAGGGGAAGGGGAAGGGAATGGGGGTTTACATAGGGAAACTGGGAAAGTTGATAACATTTGAAATTTACATAAATAAAATATTCAATAAAAGATGGAAAATCAACCAAACAAATAAAATCTGTGGTAATTGAATAAGAAGTGTTATCCATTGGCTGAGGTATTTAAAACCTTTATGCTCTGTTGGTGATATTTAAAAAATATAACCTTGCTGGACAATGTATATTACTGGGGACCAGCAATGAGATTTCATACATGAATACAATACTTACATTCTTCCCATGAATCCTTCTTTACCTCCAACTCCTTTTCTCTGTTACCCACTAGATTTTAAAACCACAGACACTTTCTTTAATTAGGGTGTGTGTGTGTGTGTGTGTGTGTGTATGTGTGTGTGTGTGTGTGTGTGCATGTGCAAGTATAAACATTTTGAGTCTACTTAGCTCTGTTCTTATATGTATTTATGAACTATAGTAACATAATCAATACCTACACCATGACAATACCAATCAACATGCCAATAAGGATGGAGGAAATTTTACAAGGCTCATTCCTAGTTTAAGAGCTGCAGGTAATTTATGGCACCTGAGTGAAAGAGTCTTCTATGGATCAAATCCCTTAAGGAGTTACTTAGTTTCAAGTAGTTGCTCTTTCCAGAATTCTTGATTATGATCACTATAAGAATCAGTAGTATCTTCTTACTTTCATAATGTCCTATTTTTTATTTTAGTCCTATTACTTTACTTATATGGTCCTATTCTAAAAGTTCCTACATCTAAATATAGAAAGCCATTTTTACTAGCACCATTTGTTGAAGATGTTTTCTTTTTTCCATTTTATATATTTGGCTTCTTTGTCAAAGAACACGTGATGGCCATGTAGCACTCTAATTCCTTTAGAAATAATTAGATATCCACATAGTTCAGCAGAATTATCCCACATTCTGACGAAGTCAGCAGAAAAAGGAGCAAATGAAGAAACATAGGGAATAATTAGAGAAACAGATATTGCAAATGCTAATGAAAAAACACAAGCCAACTGTGGAGAAATTCTACAGATAATAACTGAAAATTGGAGATGTCATTATTATTCTTGTTTTTGCCTTAATATTCCTGTTTTCTATGACCATCTTCTCTTCAGATCTTTCTACCCTGTAGTCTCCATGCCTTTTCTCAATTTTCTATTTCTACACACTTCAATTAGGCCCACAATTCTGAAGATTCAACAACCTGAAGGGACCAAGTGAGGATGCCTCTGTCCCACTTATGAGGGACGAGAAACAACCACAAATGGGAAGGAACGGAAGGACCCAAGAGAGGAAGGAGACCGGGAAGTATTGCAAAAGGGGAACATGATCTGATATTGGGTGGGGGGAAAAGGACTGAAGTCCTGAGGGCCAGCAGAAAGAATGGAAACAGGCAACCTCTGTAGGTAGGAGGTTGGGGGGACTCTCCAGACTATACAAGAGACCTTGGAGGTGAGAGACTCTCAGGATTCAAAGGGAGGGACCTTAGATGAAATTCCCTAGAGTCAGGAGAGGGAACATGTTCAGTTCACCTCCTGCAGAAGACAGGGCAGCAAGTGAGAGATGGGGTTCCCATTCCACAGTCAAAACTCGGACCCATAATTGTTCCTGTCTGAAAAACCAGCAGGGATGGAAATGGAGAGGATCCTAAGGAAAAGAAGGTCGAGTGACAGGCTCAAAGTGGAATACAACTCAAGAGAAGGCCCCCAGACCTGACACTATTACTGAGGCTATGGTGTGCTCACAAAAAATGGACCTATCATGACAGCCTTTGAAAGGCCCAACAAGCAGCTGAAAGAGTCAGATGCAGATTTTGCACCTAACCAATGGACAGAAGCTGCTGACCCCTGTGGTTGAATTAGAGAAAAGTTAGAAGCATCTGAGGATGAGGGAAACCCTGTAGGGGGACCAGCATTCTCTATTAATATGGTCCCTGCACATCTCTCAGACACTGGACCACCAACAAGGAAGAATACACCATCTGATATGAGGTTGCCAACACATATTCAGCAGAGGGCTACCCTTCTGGGTTTAGTCAGATATGATGCACCTAACCCTCAAGAGACTGGAGGGCTCAGGTAGTTTAGTGGTCTGGTGGGGTGGGTTGGGGGTGGTTGGGAGATCTTCCTGGAAACAGGGGCCATAGAGGAGGTATGGGATGTGGAACAGTTGGAGGGTGGACTGGGAGGGGAATAAAATCTGGAGTGAAAAAAAAAAAAAACGGAAAGAAAAAACAAGATTAAAAAAGAAGAAAGCTTTACTAAAGTTTCTTTAATGTAAGTGGCTGCCCTTGCATTTGGAGCATAGATATTCAGAATTGAAAGTTCCTCATGGAAGATTTTGCCTTTGATGAGTATGAAGTGCCCCTCTTTGTCCCTTTTGATAATTTTGGGTTGAAAGTCTATTTTATTCGATATTAGAATGGCTACCNTCTAGCTGCATATATAGAAGAGGATGGCCTAGTTGGCCATCAGTGGGAAGAGAGGCCCCTTGGTTATGCAGACTTTATATGCCCCAATACAGGGGAACGCCGGGGCCAGGGGGTGGGAGCGGGTGGGTAGGGTAGCAGTGCCGGGAGGGGGGAGGATATAGGGAACTTTCTGGATAACACTTGAAATGTAAATGAAGAAAATATCTAATAAAAGTTGAAAAAAAAAAAGAAAATGGAAAACAGAAAAAAAAAAAAAAAAAGAAGAAAGTTCCTACCTACCTCAATCTATATATATAACCCAAAGTCTAAATTTTACTCTTTCTGCTATTTCCTACCCATTTCTTGTAGATGTCCCTTCTCCTCATTGGTTGCTGCTTACAGATTCACAGAATAATGGGAGCAGAAGTGGTGAGCAGGTTTCATGTTATGTGTATGATGGATAGACTTAGTGAGACTGCCGCAATGAGACAACTCTATCAGTCTAAGAATGGGATATATAAGGGCTTTTAGGAGTGCAGCTGGAAAGGGCTAATTGTTCTTAATATAGTACCTACTTATCATGTGGATTGGAAGCAGGAGTGAGGCTTGTGTGCTGAGTTAAGCAGTTCTGCACAAGGTACTTCTTTATACAAGGCCAGGCACCTGTGTTTATGGACACTTCAAAGTTAAGCAGAGAAAGAAAAGCCTGTTGAAAATGGGAGTCCTCCACTTCTTTCCAAGCTCAGAAAGCCATCTTGTCATATGGGACTGTGACCTTAATAACAGGGCTCTCCAACAACTTCTTATAGTCATTGCTAATGTTTTAATCAGTAAACAGATATTTAATATACATTTTATCAATAAAGGTTTGTAATATGCTTATAAATATATTAAGAGACTGAGACAGGCTGACTCCATGGTAGGCTTCATATTGACAGTTCAGGAGACTAGGCCTAGATCTCTTTCCAAGAACTGGGCAAGTCCAAGTAATTCAGTAATTAAACTCCTCATAAATTCAAACTTTGGACTATAAAGAGCTTAGAGTAGTAAAAATATACTTTCAAATGGTATCAACAAAGACCTTTCACAATACAATTCAAACTATATACTTCACAGTCTTACCACAATCCTCTCTTCTTCAAAAAATTATCCCAGTCGTATACAGTTTGAATTTGTCAAGCAAACACTATGGACAGGCAGAAAAAAATATATCAGAATACGGAGAAAGGAAGTGATAATGACCCTCTCCTGACTTTCATTTCCATACACAGAAACATATAACCACAAGCAAAGGTGTACACACACTGAGACATACATGTACACAAACAAACCCTGATGCCTGCAAATCCAGATTTAGAACTCTGAGCTCCTCCAACACCATGTCATACTTTCCACAATGCTAATAATGGATTAAACCTCTGAAACTGTAAATAAGCCCCGATTAAATGTTTTTCTTTATAAGAGTTGCTGTGGTCATGGGGTCTTGTCACTGAAATAGAATATTGATTAAGACACTAATTGCCTTCAGTCTCTGCTAGTGATTGACAAATACAAAAGTGGATGCTCACAGCCACCCATTAGACAAAATACAGAGTCCCCAATGAAGGAGCTAGAGAAAGAACCCAAAGAGCTGAAGGGGTTTGCAACCCAATAGGAGGTACAATGTGAACTAACCAGTACCCCCAGAGCTCCCTGGATTAAACCACCAACCAAAGAAAACACATGATGGGACTCATGGCTGTAGCTGCATATGTAGCAGAGGGTGGCCTAGTCAGTCATCAATGGGAGGAGTGTACCTTGGTTGTGGAGGCTCATGCCCCAGTGTTGGGGAATTCCAGGGTCAGGAAGTGGGAATGGGTGGGTTGATGAGAAGGGGGATGAGGAGATAGGGGGTCTTCAGAGGGGAAACCAAGAAAAGAGATAACATTTGAAATGTAAATAAAGAAAATATCTAAGAAAAAAGAAAAAAGAAAAGACAGGAAAAAAAAGACATCAATTGCCTTAGTTAAAGTTTTATTGCCATGAATGGACACCAGGGCTGTGACAACATTTATAAAGGAAAAGATTTAATTGGTGCTGGTTTACTGTTCGGACAATTAGTCCAGTGTTACCATGGCAGCAAGCGTGGTGTCATTGAGGCACATATGGTGCTGTTGAGGTTGCTGAGAATTCTACATGTGAAAGGAAGAGATAGTGAACCACTTGGCCTAGCTTGAGCTCCTGAAGCCTCAAATCCCACCTCAAAGTGACATGCTTTCTTCAACCAAGCCACATATACATCAATATGGCCAAACCATCTAAGAGTGACACTTCCTATGGGCATGTGGGGGCCATTTTTGTTCAAATACATTTCATTCTCTGGCCTCCATTGGCTTGTAGACATATGATAATGCAAAATGCATTTAGTTCAACTTCAAAAGTCCTCATAGTCTTCCATAATCTCAACAGTGTTTAATAATTTATAGTTCAAAGTCTCTGAT
>LR753306.1:2376814-2449314 GCA_902729485.2 Mus minutoides | reverse complement strand
GTAGCATGCTTCCTCTAAAAAGGCCACATCTACTCCAACAAGGCCACATATCATAATAGCGCCATTCCCTATGAGTCTATTGGGGCCATTTTCATCCAAATCACTACACTAATTTAAAGAATATTTGAAGGTTGGATTGAAGCAGGCCTTGATCAGGTTTGAAGCTAACATGCAGGAAACAGTAACATATAAATTGTGTGAACAATTGCTTGCAATTCATTGATCAGATCATTAATATTGACAATTGAGATTGCTCGTAAAACACTTGAACTCTGTACTCTAAGTAGTTTGGGTTTTAACAGAGTTTTATAACAACTCTGCGCAATAGCAATCTTTCCTTTGGATCATCTCAAACATAGTAGGCATCCATGCTTAGGAATATTTTCTGATATTCTGATTATCCTCCTTTCTTGACAGAATTTGTCTAAGACCTGGTTTGTAGAAGGAATACCTAGTTATTGTGGTGATTGCTTTTCTCTTGGTGGTATGGCAGCAATGATGGGTTGATTTTTTTTTTCTTTGCTGCATCTGTAACTGATCTTAACAATAGTTTATATCTGAGGAGACACTCCTCATTTGTTTTATTAAGATTTGGTATGGTTTCTTTTTTCTAAAAGCAATGGTTGGTACATGTTTCTTAGCAATTTGTAATGAAAAATAATTAAAACAATGTCTTGTGCCAATCTTCTAGAGTTTCTGATCTCTGACTCTATATCCAAGTAATAGGATTAGAAACCTGTGACGCCATACTTGGCAAAAGTTAGCATATATTTTCTTCAGATTTTTTTTCTAAACTTATCACAAAATGTATAAAGTACATTCAGTAAAACAGAATAGAAATCAGAACGGAAAATTAGTGCAAGTATTTAAAATTTCACAAACCCATTTGTTGCTACCAAATGTTCTATGAACTCAAATAATTTTTCAATGTTTTTGCTGGTCAATTTGGGCCATTTGTCTATTTGGGGATAGAAAACAAATTATAGAGATCAAATTTCAAACTGGCCTCTTTTGTGCACATCACTTTTCACTACCAGTGACAACCTTGAAAGCCATATGTTATAGAAGGTACTACTAAAAGATGTCAGAACATCTGCTAAGCAGACAGTCACTGACCCAGAGAAAATGTGTATTGTGAATTAAAAGAACATTTTTGGACCACACCACTGGGATTTCAAGGTTAATTTACTATTTCAGCATAATTTACTATTTTATGCTCTTCATAAATAACTTCCTACAATAGAAATAAGTAGAAAAAAATATTTGCCTTTATGTGTTTCATTCAGTAGTTTTCCAAGACTTTTAGAATAGATGAAAAGGAAGAGTTCACATTTCTAAAGAAAATGTAAGTTAATATAGTAAATTTGAAAAACATATGAGACTATCTGGCAAAACTGGGTACAGGCCTCAAGCTAAACTTAATAGTTCTATGCAATTCTAGGTATATTGTCAGGAATGAACACACAAATTTACTAGTGTGCAAACCCATGAATATTCACAGAAGGATTGATACTATTAAATAAATTTGATATGCAATGTGAATGTCAATATACAGTATAATATGCAAAGTAATATTTCATGATATTGGAGTCAATGCATAAGACCCAAAGCAATAATCTGAACAATTATCACATAATATTTATGCAAAGAAATAAGGAAAATACATAAAACATTTTTATCTGTAGTTATGGAAAATTGTGTCTTCTCTGGTGTCTATTTCAAATAATATAAAATTATAATGTTCAGGACTTCACTACAGAAAAAATATAAATTAACTGAATAATTATAAGAAAGACCACTATTATGTTTATTTCCACTAGAACTGGCAAGGCAGACTTTGCATTCTTCACAAGTATTGATGATGTTGTTTCTTGAGTTATACAATGTTCACATAGCTATATAATTTATACCTTCTTATACTACATAAATATTTTTTTTTACCATTCTGTCTTCAACCTAATGAAGCATAATAAGAAGGATGTAAGTATATGGGGAGGGCATGCTTTGTGAAAAGTTGGCTTTTTGTTCAAGAACACATTCTAGGAATTAATGGCAGTATATCACAGTGGTAAGTATCTCAATGGTACCAATAAAAGAAACAAGCCCAAAGATCATAGAAAATGAAAAAGTCGGTGTCTATTTAGCAGACTTCCAGACTTAGGTCTCTCCTATGGTGGTGGTTTGAATTGGTATTGCCCCTATAGATTCATGTGTTTGAATGTTTGCCACATAGGAATTGGCACTATTTCAGAGTTGTGACCTTGTTGGAATAGGTGTGGTATTGTTGGAGAAAGTATGTTACTATGGCAGTGGGCTTTAATGTCTCCTGCGCAAAAGCCAAACCTAGTGGGCCACAAAGTCCCTTTCTCCTGCATGTGGACTAAGATATAAAACTGTTAGCTCTTGTAACTCCTTGTCTGCCAATATGCTACCATGTTTTGTGCCATGATGATAAAGGTCTAAACCACTGAAGTTATAAGCCAGCCCCAATCAAATATTTTGAGTGTAAGGATTACATTGGCCATGGTGTCTCTTCTCATCTTTACAGCAATAAAACCTTAACTAAGATAGAAGTTAATAATAGGCACTGAAGTATTGTTGTAATTGGCCTGAACATACTTTTGTTTGGAGGAATGTGGGTTTGGGTACATTGGAAAGCAGTGGAATGCTTTAAGTGGTGTTTAATGGGCCATATTAGTTGAAACAGCAATGAAAATGATACTGAGGATGATTTGAACTGTGTGGTCCTTCTGACTTAAGAGGGTTTAGAGGAGAAGGACTTTAATATGCTGCATTGTAATATTTTTGTAAAAATTGTGGCTGCTTTTTGCTTTGTCCAGAGTTTGTCTGAGGCTAAAGTGAAGAGGTACACTTTAATTATATTAGCAACAGAAATCTCAAAAAAATTCTAGTATAGATTCTGTTGTGTGGGTCACTCTTATTAAGAGCAAGATAAACAAGGAAAAATAGAAAATATATGATTCAAGTAGTAAGAGGTACCAGAAAGTGAAATGGATCTAAATCCTATATTCAAGGTGATAAACCAATTGAGAATTAGAATAGAGTGTGATGAATTCATGTGAGAACCCCACGCATAATAAACTTTCATCTTGTGAAAAGGAATTAAAGAATAGCTTGGGTACAGGTGTGGTGGTACATGCCTTTAATTGAAGCACTCAGAAACAGAGGCAAATGGTCTCTGAGTTCATGGTCAGCCTGGTCTACAGAGCATGTTCTAGGACAACCAATGTTAAACAGTGAAGGAAACCATAGAAAACAATAAGCTGGTGAAGATGTAATTGGCCAAGGCGGCCATTTTCCAGCCCCCACAAACAGCAGAACTTGTCAGTTTCAAGTATATTGTTCTGGCTTTATCATTAAGGATAGAAGAACAGGGTTATGGAATAGCCCTCTGCAACTAAGGAATTCCATTTAGGTCAGGCCTGTTGAAGGTATATCTTTGCCTGGAGGCCCAGAAAGGCTACTTATTGTATGAATTTTTAAAGATGAAGCCTGTATTGCCTAGGAGATTCCAATATGTTAGAGGTGCCAGAGCTGTGGGATACCTACTGAGAAAAGCTGCTAACAGGAAAAAGAATCTGCTCAAGAGAAAGAAGTGTGTAGCAGTCAGCAAAGCTGAAAAGGAGTTTGACATCTAAAGAATTCTGTGACATCAGAAATAGAAATGTAGAAGTTGGACATTGCCAAGCAGGTTTTAATTCTTGCTTTGGTCCAGTGTATCGTTACTATTCTTACTTCCCTACATTCTGTAACGGCAATAAATATTCTCTGCAATTATATGTCGGAAGACTGTTTTTATCTGTTTTTCTAATTTGGATTTTATAGGGCAGTTCAGTTAAGAGATTGTATGAAGCTCAGAAGAAGCTAAAGATTGGACTTTTAAACATTGTTGAGACTGTAGTAGACTATGGGTACATTTGAAGTTGGACTAATACAAATTGCATCACGTTATGGCTACAAGCCTGTGGGGACCAGGGAGTGGAATGTTGTGATTAGATTTGGTTTGGCCCACATAGATGTATTTGATTGAATGTTTGGCCAATGGGAAGTGATAATATTAGGAGGTGTGACCTTGTTGCATTTGGTATGGTCTTGCTTGAAGAAGGATATTACTGTGGGAGTGGGCTTTGTGGTCTCTGATGATCAAATCATGTTCAGTGACATAGTCTCCTGCTTTATATGGATTAAGAACTTGGCTCCTGCATCACCGTGTCTGCTCACCTGCTGCCATGCTTCCTGTCATTGTGTTAATGGACTAAATTTCTGACACTGTTAGGATGTCCAAACTAAATGTTTTGTTCTTGTTGTTGCTGTTGTTCTTTCGCTGTTGTTCTTGTTTTTTAGTAAGAGTTGTTTTAACCATGGATTCTCTTCACAGCAGTAAAACCCTAACTTAGATATCTGTTTTGAAGGTACAAAGCAACTACTTTTCTTTCCGCCACAATTTAGTCTTTTGCCTTTTCCAGATGTTCAGTTCTTAGTTGATGCCAGGCATCAAATTCAGTGTCGGTCATCATTGGGAAGAGAGGTCCCTTGGTACTGCATTCTTTATATGCCCCAATCCAGGAGAACGCCAGGGCCAAGAAGTAGGAATGGGTTGACAGGGGAGCAGGGAGTGGGAGGGGGAGGGGACTTTCGGAATAGCATTTGAAATGGAAATTAAGAAAATATCTAATAAAAAATGGAAGAAAAAAATTCAGTGATTCCCTGCATGACTTTCCAAATCCCCATTACACTATTGTATATTTAAAAGTTGATAAAATACAGACTTATGGGCCAGAGACATGGTTCAGTGGGTAAACGTGCTTTTCATGAAACACAAGAACCTGAGTATGATCCCAAGGGACCACAGAAAAATCCAGATGCAAGGACCCACATCTATAATTTCAGCATTCCTACTGTAAAATGGGGGGGGGGAGAATATTGTGGGCCAGTTATCCTGGAGTATATTGATCAGTTACAGAATGTAAAAATATCATGTCTTAACAATGGGTATCATGAGAACTAACTCCCAAAATTTGTTCTCGGACATCCAAAGATATGTTATGGATTTTATAGGGATATACCCCACCCATGAAGTTAAAAATACATATAGTACAATTCATCTTTTACTATGAAAGAATGATTTAGTTATACTGTATTTTAGGAAAATGAAAGTGATATTCTATATCTGAATTAGTTAGAAAAACAAAGATAATTCTGGTTTCTGCTATAAAAATCACAGAATAAGGCAGGTAATCACTGCAGGTGTTTCATTTGTTTGTTTGTTTGTTTTTAGTTGTTTCATTTAAAATTATGACCATTTATATGTATAATAATTTCCCAAATTATCATTTTATACTTCTTGACAGTTTCCTTTGTTAAAATATTTTTCACTTTTAGTTAAAATGTGGTATGAGAAAACAACCACAAGCAACATTTAATATGCAATTTATGCAAAAATCACATTTGAAATTTTTATTTCTTTGTCTACTTTTTAGCATAAGTAATGACTTACCTAAAATATTTCTGACCAATTTGGCTTTCACTGTTTTTAAACACAAATGTACATTCAAGTGAGATGTTTGAATTGTCAGGCACAAATAAATGTCTGGAAGTAAGGAATTCTCTCAAAGAACTACGACAAAGTCTTCGAAATACTATGTATTTTCTTAAAACATTACAAGGTTATAGAACTATGAAAGCAATGTAAAATTTAAGCATCTGGTTTTGGGGGAGATTCATGTTTGCTTTGATATTTGCTTCAATATTAAAGAAATTTGCTTACCCAACTTCAGTTACAATAATACATTTTCTGAAGAAGGTAGCTAAATTTAACAAAATTAAGTTTGCAGAAGTCCATAATGGCATGGTCATAAAGTTATAAAGAGAAAATTATTTTGAGACTAAAGATCAAGCACACAGCACAAATACTATTCATGTGTGGCACTATTCCTAATAACACAGTGAATAAAGAAAATGTTATCAGAATATGTTTCTGTGCTACATAGATGTAGAGACAGTGTTTCCTTTCTGTTTTATAATTATTTTCTGAAGTTGATGTAGCAAGGTATCTAATCGTATAAAAACTCTCTGGCAAAGAACATATAGGCCAAAAGCCAGCTTTTAAACATTACATTTGGAATAGTGTTACCTGTCTTGGGATTTCACCCCTGGAGTAGATTACTCAGGCAAGATATTGGTAATATTAGCTTCAGGAGAAGGTTGTGCTGCTGTGACATTCTCCTCATGCCCAGAACCTTGGTGATATTCCATTTCCAACTTAAAACTGTACTGCCAGTGCACAGAGAACAGATTATTGTTATTATGATGTGAATATTTGCTAAAAATTTACACATAGTTCTAAAAGGCTTTAGATGTATGTATTTACTGGTTTGATCCTCATAAAACTTGATGGCTTACCTATGATTTGTATTTCTGTCTTACAAAAAGATAAAGCAAATCACATTAAGGTTAAATTATGTGTTCAAGGTTACATTTCATGACTAATAATTAGATAAGTTAGTACTTGGTTACAAAACATCTGGCTTGATAATCTGTACATAATTGTATCACTTTACTGACTTTCGTGTTATGTAATATACATTTACTACTACATCCTGAACAAATGAAGCAGAATGCACAAACATAAAAAATATGCTAAGTTCATATTTTAGGAGTAACTATATAACAATGAAAGGATGAAAGGAGTATCTCTCTCTCTCTCTCTCTCTCTATATATATATATATATATATATATATATATATATATACATAAACTCATATTTATTATGTTTGCAATACACCAGGAATTTTCTTAGGTATTTTATTCATGAGATTCCATGGGGGGGGGCTGTCATAAAATCTAGGTACCAGTATCAAATTTCTTAGAAAACAGGTTAATGCAATAATAGATAGAGAACACTAAGACATATAATTTAAAGCAAAATAATCTCAAACATTTTTTAATCATTTTAGAAAAAATATTTTCACAACATTTTTTCTTTCCTTGACTCTTTATGCAAAAATATACCTATAAATATAATTTGATTCCACTCATATTTATAAGTAAAATCAATAGCCAATTGTAGTATTTAGAAATGATTAGACTTCCTAGACATACTCTACATTTTCCTGAGCCAATAGTTGTTTGTTAATTGTTTTAAAAATGAAAATGGCTATTTTCCAGCTCCTAGTTAAACCTTCATTCATTTCAGGAAATCTGTGGCCTTTTGAAACTCCTTCTATAGTTAGATCTCAAATATTCCTTTTTCAATTTTTTTTCTTTTTTTCCTTTCTTTTCATTTTTGTCCTGATTTATAGCCTCACTTAAGTTTTTTATATGTTTTGTGGAAGATATTCATCATGTTCATTTTCCCTTTCGAATACTATTAAAAACATTCAAATGCCTGTGTACCATCTGTATGTCTGGTGATGGTAGAGGCTGGAAAATGATACTGAGTTCCCGGAAACTAGAATTTCAAATTGTTGTGAACTGCTATGTGGGTGCTGAAAATCTCTGATCCTTTTGAAGAGGACCCAGAGTTGGACTTTGGAAAGCTGTGGGATATTTTAAGTAGCGCTCAATGTACCAAATTAGTAGAAGCATAGACGACAGTGGTGCTGAGGGTAACTTGAACTGTGGATGTCTGGCTCAAGAGGGTTCAGAGGAGATTAATTTTAGAATGTTGCCCAGAGATCATTCATGTGATATTTTAGTGAAGAATGTGGCTGCTTTTAGCCCCTGTTCAAACAGCCTGCCAGGGGCTAAGATAAACAGTTTTAGATTAATTGTCTTAGCAAAGGAAATCTCAAAACAACCTCGTTTAGATTCTGCTAGGTGGTTAACTGTTATGAAAAGAATTTTATAAATAGTAGCAAGCACAGAAAGAAAAACCTAGAAAATGTTTAATTCAAGTGTTAAGAAGGCACTAGGAGGAAGAATGGAACTAAATCTTGTGTTTAAGGACATGAAATGGAATTAGGGGAGTGGTGACCTCAGGGCAAGGTCCCATCTAAGCTTATTGTTTATACATTTGCAATTGAATAAGGGACAGTTATGTTAGATGCTATTATGACCTGTTATATTCTGTTTTTATGTAGACTTAAGGAAATATTATTGTATGCCAAAATGAAATGGATTGATTGTAATAGCTATTCTCAGTTGTCAACTTGACTATATATGGATGAACTATAAGACAGAAATGGAGACTATACCTGTGGTCCAGATATTGAGACAAATGGCAATGCTTAACAAAGATTTTGTGGAGAAGAATTAAAGAATATCTTAGGTCCGGTTGAGTGGAAAATGCCTTTATTCTGAGGAGACAATGGTAAGCAGATCTCTGAGTTCAAGGCCAGGCTGGTACAGAACAGGTTCCAAGTAAAGAAATCTTAGATCTATGCATAATGATATACACCTGTAATTAGGAAACAGAGGCATAAAGGTCTCTGATTATATGTAATACAAAAGGGGGCCAGGTTCTAACACCAGAAAGAAGGAGAACTTAGCAGCTTTGACCATGTATCTCTAGCTTTAGAGTTAGTAATAGAAGGGGTTATGGGAACAATTGGTGCTACTTATCTGGAACTAAGAAATTAGTGATGATTAAGAAGAGATCACCATCACTGAGGTGAAATTTGCTGGGAAATATTTTTGAGAGCCCAAAGAAGCTGTGTTCCAGAGGTAGACATCTTTCTGGCTGACAAATTTTGTAACATGTAAGAGTTACCTAGATAGGCTGGTATTGACGACATGAAGGGGTCATGGAGACCAGCTGAGGAGTATGGTGAGAGGCCAGGAAAGACCACTGGTGAATGTGCCACTTCATTTGCAGTTGAAGGCCCAGGACTGAAGGGGTCATGCAAAGAAGTTGAGGCTTGATACCGTGGACAGAATCTATAAGTTGCTGCTGGTGAGTGGTCAGCCTAGTTGCACTAAATAACCCCAGGATACTGGAGATGGCAGTGCCATGGGATGATCACTGTACTGGCTAGTTTTTGTGTTAACTTGACACAGCTGGGTTATCACAGAGATCAGTTGGGGAAGTTCCTCCATGAGATCTAGCTGTGGGGTATTTTCTGAATTAGTGATCAAGGGGGAAAGGCCCCTTGTGGGTGGGACCATCTCTGGGCTGGTAGACTTGGGTTCTATAAGAGAGCAGGCTGAGCAAGCCAGGGGAAGCAAGCCAGAAAAGAACATCCCTCCATGGCCTCTGCATCAGCTCCTGCTTCCTGACCTGCTTGAGTTCCAGTCCTGACTTCCTTTGTGGTGAACAGCTGTATGGAAGTGTAAGCTGAATAAACCCTTTCCTCCCCTACTTGCTTCTTGGTCATAATGTTTGTGCAGGAATAGAAACCCTGACGAAAACAATCACCAAAGAATAGCAGCAGCAATGAAGTGGAGTCAACAAAAGCCTAGAATAATATAGAGGGCAGGAATGGAGAATTGACACAAGCTGTTTGTAGAAACCCAAAAGATAGATCATATGTGGACCCCAGAAGGTAGAATAAAAATTGTAATTGTAGGGTTAAAGTTTTCTTGTACACCCCAAGATTTTAGAGTCCCTATACCTGTGGGATACCTATAGAGGATAGCTCCTAACAGGCAGTGGAAACAGTCTAAGAGAAAGAATTGTGTTGTAGTCAACAAAGATGAAAGGAGTTAGGCATCAGACATAGAGATAGATTTTGGAGTTTGCCCATCTGGTTTTTGGTCTTACTATGATCTAGTATTTCCTCGCTATGATGTTTTGGAATGGTAATATATATTGTGTAATGTTGAAATTATCTGATATATTTTTTTATTTTGATATTTTAGGAGATTAAAGTTTAGAGACTACATGGATCTTAGAAAAGACTTTGAACTTTGGAATTTTAAATATTGTTGAGATTGTGATAGACCATGGTGACTTTTGAAGTAGGTCTAAATGCACTTTTATCATTAAGTTATAGCTATAATCCTGTGGGGACCAGGGAGTGAAAAGTTGTGGTTTCAATAGATTTGATCCCATAGATTGATGTGTTTGATTGCTTGGCTATAGAGAGTGGTGCAACTAAGAGGTATGACCTTATTTCTGGAGGTATGGTCTTGTTAGATGAAGTGTGTCACTGTGGAGTGGCTTTTATGCCATATATATGCTCAAACTGTGTTCACTATAAAACATATTGAGTCTCCTGGGTACCTTCAAATCAAGATGTAGAACTCTCCTTCCCTAGCCTAATGTCTGCCTGAAAGCTGCCATGCTTCCTGCCATGATGATATTAGACTGAGCATCTGAGACTACAAGCTTGTTGCAACGAAATATTTGTCTTTATAATAGTTTCCTAGGTCATAATGTCTCTTCACAGCAATCAAACCCTAAGTAAGACATATAGCAACATGCATATATGCATTCATTTACATTGACACACACACAAACACAGATTACAATGCTTCTCATTATGTAGATTTTGGTTTTAATGATTTTTGTCTGTTGGCTAACTATGAAACCCAAGTTTAATTATTTTATTTTCATTTTATGTTGTCTGACTTAAATTTGGCATTATCTTCAAAATTATGACCAGTAATAGAAAATATCAAGCGTTGAAAATGATGTGGAACATGCCATCTTTTCTTAGTGATAGTAGAGTAACTATTTTCTTTTACTCCTAAAAGATGTATAGCTGTAATAATTTAAAAATATATAAGGTTAAGAAACAAATTATATGACTAGAACCAGTTTGGAAGGCATAGAAAAAAAAAAGAAAATTTCGAAACATGACACAGAAAGGTAATTCTTAGGAAGTGTCAATCTTTTAACATGACACCAAATTCTGTATTCCATATATCTGTGCCATACACTATTTTTCTCTGTCATACCCAGTGTTGGAATACAGTTTTCCCCATAAGATGCTCATTCACTGATCCTTTCTTAGATACATTCTATTACATTAAAATCTATCTTTAAAAGGAAAAATAATTTTATTTTCTAAGGTGAAACACAGTACTTCAAACAAAGAACAAAGAGAAATAGATTTCTATATGAGTATAGAAAACAGGAGAATCTAAAACATGACAGAAGTTAGAATGGAGTCAAGAACACTAGTGAAAGACAAAGACAAAGTAAGAAGAGGACAATGGAAGGGCTATGGAAAGACTTCTGACAGCTATGTTACATATTAGGAATATTTTAAAATAAATATTCCTTGTATGACCATTTAAAGAAGCTTATTGAAAGTTAGTGGGTTTTTTGCTTCTGTTACCAAAAATATTTTAAAGCAGAAAACATAACTACATCCTAAAAAATTTGCTGCAAAAATAATGAATGATTTTATAGGACCCTCTCTTACTCATGATGAGAATTTTGCTGGACTGATGCTAATATACCTGAGTGGCTATTAGCAATTGTTGGCCTCTGATGGAAGAAGATACAGTTTTCTTCAAGGATGTGGCCTTTGGAGAGTAAAATTGCTCCAATATATGGTCCTATATCCATTTACACCTATACTGCTTTAAGATGATTCAATGACTACTCTTGTGATTATTTTTAAACCAAGAGACCACATGATGTTAAGAAAGAAAAATAGCTGTGGTAACACAATGAAGGCATATGTGGAAATGAAATAGGGGGATGCTAGTTTCCCATCTGTCCTCTCATCCCAGTCTATCCATACCACTTCCCCTCTTCCCTAAATCCATTCTTCCCCCATTTCTCTTCAGAAAAAAAGCAAGTCTTTCAAGGACCCCAACCAATCAGATCATATCACGTTTCAATAACACTAGAAGCATCCACTCACATTAAGGCTAGATGATAGAATCCAGTAGGAAGAAAAGGATCCCAAAAGCACACATAGGAGTCAGAGATAGGCCCTAATCCCACTGTTAGGAGTCCCACAAGTATGCCAAGCTACACATCTGTAACATATGCATGGGACTAAAGTTAGTCCCTTCAGCTTCTGTGATTGCTGTTTCAGTCTTTGTGAGCTCCTATCTACCATGGTTTGTTGATTCTGCATGTTTTCTTGTAGTATCCTTGACTCCTCTGGCTCCTACAATCCTTCCTTCTCTTTCACAAGATTCTGTAAATTCTCCTTAATATTTGGCTTTGGATTTCTGCATCTGTTTCTATCAGTTGCTTGATTATGCTAGGCTCCAGAACCAGAGGCTGGATAGCACAGAGAATATATGTCTGAAATCTCTATAAAAGTTTTAATGAGCAACAGAAAGAGAAGAAAAAAAATGGGTCTTGTAATGTGTATTTAAAATTGTTTTACAGGAAGAATTGAGTTAAAAATAAGGAAATACAAATGTTTCAGAAATGTAAGCCAGTGCATTTGAGTTCCAAACCATTAACTACATAATCAGCCACAATTCTTCTCTGTCACCATAACTTCAAATTCAACAGGTAAATATCATTGAATAAGACTTCATTAGAACAGGAATTAAGATAAACTAACATCAAATGGGACATTATAAAAGTAAAGTGTTGTGGCACAGCAAAGATCACAACCAACCAAGAGAACAAAATGGGGAAAATAGTTTTCCATGTATACCTCTGACAGAGAATTCATGTGTAGAATATAGGTAAACTATATGTGTAGAATATATATATATATATATACACACACATACATACATACATATATATGCATATATATGTATATATACACATACATACATACATATATATGCATATATATATATATATATATATATATATATATATATATATATATATATGTGTGTGTGTGTGTGTGTGTGTGTGTGTGTGTGTATTTAAGTTCATTTACAGTGGAAAAGTATACTAGGAGAATGGATAACATCTCTCTTTCCATGAATTCAATCTGGAGTATTCCATCTAGAGTCAACTAACACCTACTTTTATACAAACATATTTTTCCATGCTAGTTAATACCTTGTGATGGTTTGTATATTCTCGGCCCAGGGACTGACACTATTAGAGAGTTGGAGTAGGTGTGTCACTGAGTTTGTCAGCTTTAAAGACCCTCATCCTAGCTTCCTGGAAGCCAATCTTCTGTAGCAGCCTTCAGATGAAGATGTAAATGTGGATTTGGAGCTGGGCATGGTGGTGTACACCTTTAATCCGAGCACTCAGGAGGCAAAGGCAGGCGGATTTCTGAGTTCAAGGCCAGCCTGGTCTACAAAGTTAGCTCCAGGACAGCCAGGGCTATACAGAGAAACCCTGTCTCAAAAAAAAAAAAAAAAAAAAAGAAAAGAAAAGAATGTGGATTTGGGGACTTTGAATTTGGAAAGGCATGGAATTCTTTAGATGGAGCTTAATAAGCTTTCCTAGTAGGAATTTGTAAGACAGTGCCTTGAATGGTGTGGACCTGTCCCTAAATGTTTCATTAGGGAAGATTTTCAGAATGTGGACTAGAGACTATTTTTGTGGTATTTTGGTGAAGAAATATGGCTGCTTTTTGCTCTTTTCTAAAGAGTCTACAAGTGTCTAAAGTAAAGAGATTTGTGTTGATTACATTGACAAAAGAAGTCCCAAAAAGCCCAGCAGAGACTGTTCTCTGGTTAAGTGTCATGACGAACAATTTGAACAAGAATAACAAGCTTAGAAAGGAAAAATATAAAACATATACTTTGAATATTAAATAATCACCAGGAAATGAAATGAGACTGAATCCTATGCTCTAGGAGATAACAGATTACGGGATTTGGGGCAAGATCCTACCCAGCTAAATTTAGATTCAGGCATTGTGGCTCTTAATCCCAGTAGACACAGATCTTGAACTTCAAGGCCAGACTGGGATAACACAAGTTCTGTTGAAGAAAAGTTTAAATCCAGGTGTTATGGTACACATCTTTAATCCCACCATTACAGAAGACAGCTGTTCAGATCTCTTGAGTTCAAGGTCAGTCTAAAGAGCAAATTTCAGGAAAGCCAAGCTTAGGCATAGAGAAAGTTAGAAAACAGAAGGCTGGTAATAGAAAAAGGGGGCCATGTTCCAGCCCCAGCAAATAGTAGAACTCAGCATCTTTAGCCATGTGGCTCTGGCTTTAGAATGAAAAATAGAAGGGACTACTAGGACAATTGATGCTGGTTAGTTAGACCTAAGAAATTAGTGATGATTCAGAAAAGACCAGGATCACTGAGGTGAAAACTTCTGAGATGTGTTTTCTGAGAGCACAGAGAAGGTGTGTTCCTATGATAGCCAAAGTTGTACCTGGTGCTGCAGCTAAACTTGGTAATATATAAGAGTCACCCAGGTGGGTGGTACTGGATTTGAAGGCATGAAGAGGTCATAAAGAGCAGGTGAAGCTTGGCTCTGTGAGAGGCCATGGAAGACAATTGGTGAAGATACAGCCTCAGTTGCAGTTGATGGCCCAGGAAGACCTCAGGTTATTGGAGATGCCAGTGTCATGGGATGATCACTAAAAACAGCAGCATCAAACATGGAGTGAATCAACCTTAGCTTACAGTGCTACAGAGGGCAGAGCTAGAGAAGAGACACCAACCATTTGCCGGAACTCAGAAGATCATGTGTGGATCCCAGACGTTGAAATAAGAAGTTGTAGCA
This sequence comes from Mus minutoides, assembly GCA_902729485.2. NCBI lineage: Eukaryota > Metazoa > Chordata > Mammalia > Rodentia > Muridae > Mus > Mus minutoides. The sequence continues at coordinate 2,434,782 of LR753306.1, read as the reverse complement.
TTGAAGTTGCCTTGGAGATCCCAAGATGTTAGAGATGCCAGAGCCATGGGCTATCTGCTGAGGAAAGCTACTAACAGGGTGTGGAACCAGCCCAAGAGAAAGATGTTTGTTCTAGTCAACAAAGAAGAAAAAGGAGTTGAAGATTTGAAGTCTGTATTAACATCAGACATGGACATGCTGAGGTTAGAGTTGGTCCAACTGCTTTCCTGACTTTCTTTGGAGATTACAGTTAAGTGACTGGTTACATCTCTGAAGAGACTTTGAACTTTGGACTTTTACCACTCTTGAGACTGCTATAGACTATGGGCACTTTTGAACTTGGACTAAATCTATTTTGCATTACGCTATGTTTATTAATGGCCCCACAGACTCATATGTTTGCATATGCCTATGGTGGCCAGGAAGTACAATGTGAAGTTTTGATTATTCTCTGCCTAGGGAATAACACTAGTATAGTGCATGGCCTTATTGGAGTAGGTGTGTCACTGAGGGTGTGGACATTAAGACCCAAATCCTAGCTGCCTAGACATCAGACTTCTCCTAGCAGCATTCAGATGAAGATGTAGAACTTTAATTTCTCCTGTACCATGCCTGACTATATGCTGCCATGCTCCCATCTTGATGATAATGAATTATACCTCTGAACAGGTAAGCCAGCCTAATTAAATGCTGTCCTTTATAAGAGTTGCCTTGGTCGTGGTATCTGCACACAACAGTAAAATCCTAACTAAGACACGCATATTGGTTTTAATTGACAGTGGGGTTGTAGGCATAATTCTTTTTGCAACCTACTTTTAATAACCCCTCAACCTTTCTTCTTTTGCACCACTCACCAAAGGCAATGGAAGAGATATGGGGGAAGTAGACCTGTTTAGCAATAGTTCTTGGGCGTTAAGTAGATCGTTTTGGCAGCAGTTCAGTCCTGTGGTCAACACAAATATGAATCAGTAGCTAAAGTCCAGTCATCTCTGCAGGCAGATACCATACAAGAATCAGCAGGTGTAGTTCAATCCAAAAGAAACTACAAGGCTTGTTAACCATCCTGAGGTAGCAGAAGCAGCAAGAAGCTGCAGGAAACTCATGGGCGGTTCTTTCGACAAAAATGTTTAATGAAGCTGAATACATTAAAGTAAGAGTAAAGTAACAGTAAAGACATATAGTGCATATAATAGGCACAACTTTGTGATGATACATTTTAATATCCAAATGAATTCTTTGTCAAAGGAGTTAAATAATTTAAACAAAACAAATATCTAAATTACGATATTAATTATATACATAATTTAGCATTTTATTATAAAGTAAATTCTAGGGCCAGGCGTGGTGGCACACACCTTTAATCCCAGCACTAGGGAGGGAGAGGCAGGCGGATTTCTGAGTTCGAGGCCAGCCTGGTCTACAGAGTTAGTTCCAGGACAGCCGGGGCTATACAGAGAAACCCTATCTCGAAAAACCAAAAAAAAAAAAAAAAAAAAAAAAGTAAATTCTAGGACCAGTTAATTTCAGTTATACTATTATTTTTCAATTTCTCTACCTAAGAAATAGTCTCAATAAAAAATATTGTTACAAAGAATAAAATTTATGTACCACATCTGAATATTTTTTCAATATTTTATTAGATATTTTCTTCATTTATATTTCAAATGCTATCCCTAAAGTCCCCTATACCATCCTCCACCCCCTACCCTACTCCTCTACCCACCCACTCCACTTCTTGGCCCTGGCATTCTCCTATACTGGGACATATAATCTTTGAAAGACCAAGGGGCCTCTCTTCCCAATGATGGCTGACTAGGCTATCTTCTGCTACATATTCAGCTAGAAACACAAGCTCTGGGGGTACAGGGTAGTTCATATTGCTGTTCCACCTATAGGGTTGGAGACCCCTTCAGCTCCTTGGGTACTTTCTCTAGCTCCTCCATTGGGAACCCTGTGTTCCATCCAATAGCTGACTGTGAGCATCCACTTTTGTGTTTGCCAGGCACTGGCATAGCCTCACACAAGACAGCTATATCAGGGTCCTTTCAGAAAATTCTAGCTGGTGTATACAATAGTGTCTGCATTTGGTGTCTAATTATGGGATGGATCCCTGGCTGCAGCAGTCTATGGTTGATCCATCCTTTTGTCTCAGCTACACACTTGATCACTGTAACTTTTTCCATGTGTGTTTTGTACCTAATTCTAAGAAGGGGCAAAGTGTCCACACTTTCGTCTTCGTTCTTCTTGAGTTTTGTCTCACAAATTGTATCTTGGGAATTCTAAGTTTCTGGGCTAATATCCTCTTACCATGAGTACATGTTAAGTGAGTTCTTTTGTGATTCGGTTACCTCACTCAGGATGATACCCTCCAGATCCATCCATTTGCCTAGGAATTTCATAAATTCATTGTTCTTAATAGCTGTGTAGCAGTCAATTGTGTAAATGTACCACATTTTCTGTATGCATTCCTCTGTTGAGGGACATCTGGGTTCTTTCCAGCTTCTGACTATTATAAATAAGGCTGCTATTAACATAGTAGAGCATGCCTTATTACCAGTAGGAACATCTTCTGGGTATATGCCCAGAAGTGGTATGGCAGGATTTCCCAGTAGTACTATGTCCAATATCCTGAGGAACCACCTGACTGTTTTCCAGAGTGGTTGTACAAGTTTGCATGCAACCCCACCAACAATGCAGGAGTGTTCTTCTTTCTCCAAATTCTTGCCAGCATCTGCTGTCACCTGAATTTTTGATCTTAGCCATTCTGACTGGTGTGTGATGAAATCTCAGGTTTGTTTTGATTTGCATTTCCCTGATGATTAAGGATGTTGAACATTTTTTCAGGTGTTTCTCAGCCAGTCAGTATTCCTCAGTTGAGAATTCTTTGTTGAGCTCTGTGCCCCATTTTTTAACAGGGTTATTTGATTTTCTGAAGTCCACCTTCTTGAGCTCTTTATATATAATGGATATTAGCCCACTCTATGATTTAAGATTGGTAAAGATCTTTTATCAATCTGCTAATGGCCTTTTTGTCTTATTGACAGTATCTTTTGCCTTACAGAAACTTTGCAATTTTATGAGGTCCCATTTGTCAATTCTCGATCTTACAGCAAAAGCCATTGCTGTTCTATTCAGGAAAATTTCCCCAGTGACCATATCTTTGAGGCTTTTCCCCACTTTCTATAAGTTTCAGTGTCCTGGTTTTATGTGGAGTTCTTTGAACCACTTAGACTTGACATTAGTACAAGGAGATAAGAATGGATCAATTTGCATTCTTCTACATGATTACCAGCAATTATACCAACACCATTTGGTGAAAATGCTTTCTTTTCCACTGGATGGTTTTAGCTCTCTTGTCAAAGATCAGGTGACTATAGGTGTGTGGGTACATTTCTGGATCTTTAATCCTATTCCATTGACCTACCTGTCTATCCCTGTACCAGTACCATGCAGTTTTTATTACAATTGCTCTGTAGTACAGCTTGAGGTCAGGATGATGATTCCACCAGAGGTTCTTTAATTGTTGAGAAGAGTTTTTGCTATACTACGTTTTTTTTATTATTCCAGATGAATTTGCAAATTTGCCTTTCTAATTCATTGAAGAATGGAGTTGGAATTTTGATACGGGTTGCATTGAATCTGTAGATTACTTTAAGCAAGATAGCCATTTTTACTATATTGATCCTGCCAATCCATGACCATGGGAGATCTTTACATCTTCTGAGATCTTCTTGAATTTCTTTCTTCAGAGACTTTAAGTTCTTATCATACAGATCTTTCACTTTGGTAGTTAGAGTCACACCAAGGTGTTTTATATTATTTGCGACTATTGTGAAGGGTGTTCTTTCCCTAATTTCGTTCTCAGCCCATTTTTTCTTTGTGTAGATAGAGAAAGGTCATTGATCTGTTTGAGTTAATTTTATATCCAGCTACTTCAATGAAGCTGTTTTACAGGTTTAGGAGTTCTCTGGTGGAATTTTTAGGATCACTTATATATACTATCATATCATCTGCAAATAGTGATATTTTGACTTCTTCCTTTCCAATTTATATCTCCTCGACCTCCTTTACTTGTTGAAATGCTCTGACTAGGACTTCTAGTACTTTATTTAATAGGTAGGGAGAAAGTGTGCAGCCTTGTCTAGTCCATGACTTTAGTGGGATTGATTCCCACTCTCTCCATTTACTTTGATGTGGGCTACTGGTTTGCTGAAGATTGCTTTTATTATGTTCAGGTAAGGGCCTTGAATTCCTGATCTTTCCAAGACTTTTATCATGAATGGGTGTTGGATTTTTTCAAATGCTTTCTGAGCATCTAATGATATAATCGTGTGGTTTTTGTCTTTGAGTTTATTTATATAGTGGATTATGTTCATGGATTTCTGTACATTAAACCATCCCTGCATTCCTGGGATGAAGCCTACTTGGTCAAGGTGGACGATTGATTTGATGTGTTCTTGGATTTGGTTAGCAAGAATTTTATTGAGTATTTTTGCATTGATATTCACAAGGGGCATTGGTCTGAAGTTCTCTATCTTTGTTGTGTCTTTATGTGGTTTAGGTATCAGAGTAATTGTGGCTCTATAGAATGAGTTGGGTAGAGTACCTTCATTTTGTATTTTGTTGAATAGCTTGAGAAGAACTGGAACTAGGTCTTCTTTGAAGGTCTGATAGAACTCTGCACTAAACCAATCTGGTCCTGAGCTTTTTTGGTTGGAAGACTATTAATGACAGATTCTATTTCTTTATGGGACATAGGCCTGTTTAGGTCATTAATCTGATCCTGATTTAACTTTGGTACTTGGTACCTGTATAGAAATTTGTCCATTTCATCCAGTTTTTTCCAGTTTTGTTGACTATAGACTTTTGTAGAAGTATTTGATGGTGTTTTGGATTTCCTCTGGATCTGTTGCTATGTCTCCCTTTTCATTTCTAATTTTGTTAATTAGGATGCTGTCCCTATGCCCTCTAGTGAGAGTCTGGCTAAGGGTTTATCTATCTTGTTGATTTTCTCAAAGAACCAGCTCCTGATTTGTTTGATTCTTTGAATAGTTCTTTTTGTTTCCACTTGGTTGGTTTCGCCCCTTAATTTGATTATTTCCTGCAGTCTACTCCTCTTGGGTGAATTTGCTTCCTTTTATTCTAGAGCTTTTATGTGTGCTGTCAAGCTGCTAGTGCATGCTCTCTCTGGTTTCTTTTTCTAGGCACTCAGAGCTTTGAGTTTTCTTCTTAAGAATGATTTCATTGTGTCCCATTAGTTTGGGTATGTTGTGGCTTCATTTTCATTAAACTCTAAAAAGTGTTTTTTGATCGATATTCATAATTGAAATTGGTCTAAATTTCTCTATTTTTGTTGTATCTTTATGTGGTTTAGGTATCAGAGTAATTGTGGCTTCATAGAATGATATTGTTGATGCAACAATTAAAGAAAATACAAAGCATAAAAAGATTGTAATCTAAAACACCCAGGAAATCTTGAACACAGTGAAAAAAAAAGCTAAGGATAATAGGAATAGAAGAGAGTGAAATTCCCAACTCAAAGGGCCAGCTAACATCTTCAAGTGGTCTACAACCCTATAGGAGGATCAACAATATGAACCAACCAATTCCACCTAGAACTGTTTCTCTAGTAGCAGAATATGGCCTAGTCGCACATCAATGGGAGGAGAAGCCCTTGGTCTTGTGAAGATCATATACCCCAGTACAGGGGAATGCCAGGACCAGGAAGCAGGAGTGGGTGGGTTGGGGAACAGGGCAGAGAGAGGGTATAGGGGATATTCAGGATAGTATTTGAAATGTAAATGAAGAAAATATCTAATTAAAAAAAGAAAATTATAGAAGAAAACTTCCCTAACCTAAGGAAAGAGACATGCATATACATACAAGAAGCCTACAGAACAGCAAACAGATGGGACCACAAAATAAAATCCTCTCATTTTATAATAATCAAAACACTAAATACACAGAAAAAAAAGTAAGAATATTGAAAGGGGTGAGGGGAAAAGGTCAAGTAACTTATAATTTGAGACCTATGAGAATTACACCAGACTTTGCAACAGATATTATAAAAGCCAGATGGTCTTGGGCAGATGACATACAGACCCAAAGGGAACAAAAATGCCATCCCAGGCTATTAAATCAAGCAAAACTCTCAATTAACATAGATGGAGAAACCAAAATATTCCATGACAAAACCAAATTGAAACTATATTTTTCCATCAATTCAACCATACAGAGGATAATAGAAGGAACACTCCAATACAAGGACAGAAACTATATCCAAAGAAAAAGGAAGAAATTATATTTTCTCAAAACAAACCCAAAAGTAGGGAACCACACAAGTATACTACCAATTCAAAAAACAAAAATAACAGGACACAAAAAATCATTTGTCCTTAATATATCTCAACATCAATTTACTCAACTCCCTAATAAAAAGACATAGACTAGCAGGCTGGATATGAAAACATGATCCAGTATTTTGCTACATCAGGAATTGCACAATTGTGACAAAGACAGATATGACCTCAAGGTAAAAGTCTGGAAAAAACATTTCCAGGTAAATGGTCCCAAGAAAGAAACTGGAGTAGCAATTCTAGTATCTATTAAAATTGATTTTTAACCAAAAGTTATCAAAAAACAAGGAGAAGGACACTACATACACATCAAACAAAAAATCTACCAAGAGAAACCCTCAATTCTGAACATCTATGCTTCACATGCAAGGGTGTTCACATATGTAAAAGAAACATTACTGAAGCTCAAAACACACATTGAAACTCACACAATAATAGTAGGAGACTTTAACACCCCACTCACACCAATGGAAAGATCATGGAAACAGAAGCAGAGACACAGTGAAACTAACAGAAGTTATAAACCAAATGGACTTAACAGATATCAACAGAACATTTCTTTGTTTAGCTCTGTACCCCATTTTTTAATGGGGTTATTCATTTTTCTGGAGTCCATCCAGCTTCTTTAGCTCTTTGTAGATGTTGGATATTAATCCCCTATCAGATTTAGGATTGATAAAAATCCTTTCCCAATCTGTTGGTGGCCTTTTTGTCTTGCTGACTGTATCTTTTGCCTTATAGAAGCTTTGCAATTTCATAAGGTCCATTATATGTTATGCAAAGGTTTCTATCAATGTTGTCAGTTTTCCATTAATTAATGAAATATATATATATATATATATATATATATATATATATATATATATATATATATATATATAATAAACTATATGGAAAATGTCGTATTTTAGGTGATAGTTTCAGTCCAGGTCACTTGGCCATATTACTTTGGGCTTAAGGCATGGCCAAACATCACAGTGGGCAGTGTATGGGAAGTTTAATCACACTATGTTAGCCAAAAGGCAAAGACAAAGCAAAAGACAGCAGATGAGATATCGAGTAAGGTAGCAAAGCTTTCTAGATTGTGCCCTCATTATCTTACTTCTTCTAGTTAGGCCACCACTTCCTACAAGATTCCAGAATCGTCCAATTACATCATCACCTGGAATACAAGTTATATAAACTTGGGGAGTTTATTCATGATCTATAATGTAGCGTAGCTTCTCTGGGTCACAAAGGTTCATGTCTTTCTCACATTGCAAAATGAATTCAGTTTGTCTCCAAGATTTCCAAGCATTTTATCAATTTTGTTCAAAATTCCATGAACAAAAGTCCTTTAAGATGTTTCTAAATGTCAAGAAAACAAACAAACAAAAAAACAGGTTTTGTGTTTAAAAAAATATGATGTCACAGGACTATCTATTTTTTTTTAAGACCAAAGGGAAATAAATAACAAGAAAAACTTAGAAAAATGTAAACTGAAGACTATAAGGACAGAAATTTAATCAAATAACTATGTCAAACATTTAGATAATGCTGTGAATTCTAAAGGCTTGGGAATTCTGCTTATATGCTCTGAAGGCACACACTACTTCAGCGAACTCTGCTCACATTTCATGTTGCTTCTTTTCACAGATATTTCACTTTTAACATTACCAAATTCCTGAAGTCACCCATGAATCTTCTGCCTTACTCTCACCACCTTGCATCTCATACTTTCAGCAGAGGTTTATGGAGACTTAGAAGTGCCCATTCACATGTTAACCTCCTAGGATTTCCTTTTAAATATTGTTGGAAGTCTTGAAGTCAGTATACCTTCTATATTCTGTATAGTTACAGTGATAATTTTGAGGTCTATTACCAGCAGGAGCAGTAATTTTTACTTGTGGGACCATGACTGCAGTGGTCTTTTAATGTCTTTGTAGATGTCTTTCAGGAAGGGAATCCCAGTGAAACAACTCTCTAGAAAATTCTTTAGAAGTCAGGCAACTTGAAGCTCTCCTGTGAAGCAGGATTATGCTTTCAAAAAAGTTTCTGCTCTAATAGCTTTGAGCCTGTTGTGGAGGCCATCCAGGCAGTTCCTAAAATGCCTTCCATGTCCTGAGGAATATTACTGGGCTTAGTTTTAACTGAACAAATCTCTTTAGCAATCACAATGTCCTTAGTTGCTGTTTCATATGCTTCTCTTTTCTGGAAAACATGGCAAGATTTTCTCCCCTTTTCCTTCCTACTTCTTGTTACTAATATAGTATATCCTACTTCTTGTTACTAATATAGTATATTAGACCAAAATTTGAGTAGCACACTAGGTAGTCTATTACTTTTCACCTGAGCTCCCCTCAAACCTCAAAGAATGGAGAAAATGAGGACAAATCTTTTGTCATAATGTAATACACATTTTTATCTATTGCAATTACAAATAAAATCCTTAAATCTAAGTAAAACCTCATAAACACAGACTTCTCTGTCTATACTGATTCCAACATTGTCCTCTGCTCTCCAGTAAGAATCACTCTTTGCTAAACCTTTAGCACTCAAGGGTTATTTTTTCTCCTACCTTCATACTTCTCCATACCCCTCCAATAACCCAAATGGAAAATTTTTTGAACTACATTATCATTAGTATTTACAGATATGACACCTATTTTGGTATCAGTTTTCTTAGCTTTCTCTTGCTGTGACTATCTCAGGCAGTACTTTGTCCCTGTGAAGAGACACCATGACAATGGCAACTCTTATAGAAGAAAACAATTCATTGGGGAGGACTTACATTGTCAGATATTTAGTTCATTATAATCATGGTGTGGGAGAAGTAGTTGAGCATCCTACATTCTTATGTGAAAGCAGCAGGCATAGAAAGAGGGAGGGCTATTGGTTCTGGCATGAAAGTTTGAAACCTCTAAGTTTACACTCAGTGACACACTTCCTCCAGCAAGGTTAACTCACCTCATAATACTTCTAATCCTTTTAAAGAGTTCTACTCCCTGGGGACTAAGCATTCAAGTTCATGAATCTATGGGAACCATTCTTATTCAAACTACTACAGGCACATTTCAGATCAAACTATATTATGCAAGGAATATAACGGGCTCAAACAACTCAATTGTGAATAAACACCCCACATTCATTTAAAAATATGAAATGAGCCTGAGCCAAAATTTCATGCGAAATAATATACAAATGAGCAAATAAGATATGGAAAATGTTCAAAACAAATAGAAAATGCAATTAACACATGGTGAAATGTCTTCTCACTTCAATTAGAATGGCTGTTATTAAGACAGGCCTAAGGCAAAACACAAGAAGGACTGGCATAAATTTGCATCCTTAACCCATGAAAAATAAGAGAGGGTTTCTTTAAAAATTAGATACAAAAGGGCTAAATCTTAGGACAAGTCAACTACTGAGCATTTACCCAGCTGAAAGGAATTTAGCACATCACATAAATATCTTTGCTCTTATGATTATTATTGTACCTTCATACACAATAGTATAGTGTTTACCCAAGTATATATTAGTGGAACTTGTTAAAGAAGTTGTGATGCATATACATAATGAAAGTTTATTAATTCAAAAACATGAAAAAGAAGGTAGTGGGATAGTACATCACCAGGGGCATGGGGCTGGAAATTGTTACTGAGGAAGTCCGGGGTAAGTGTCTTTTATCTTACTCCATCTTAAGAAACATTCCATTAGGAGGACATGGGAGCTGGAACCTGCTGGGAAGGTCTGGAAATTGTTGGCTGGGGAAGTAGCTGAGAAAGTCTGGAAACTGCTGATGACCCATTGTCATTGCCTCAGGCCAGAGGTGGCTGGGCAGCTTCTGAGGCCTGGACTTGCCTGGACTTGCCCAGTTCTTAGAAACAGAGATTTAGGCCTAGTCTCCTCAACTGCAAGTTTGAAGCCTGTCATGGACTCAGCCTAGCCTTTTCACATGTAGCTATATCAATGGATTATGCATTCTTTACAATGTTCATAATAATTAATTTCATCACCTAGTTTTATTTCTCCAAAGTATTTGGCAACTAAAGTATTTCCAGAGCAAAAAATATATGAGCTGATTTGTTTTATTAACCAGATATATAAAATACTCCATTAGATAACATTTCTTAATTCTTTAATTAAAACACATAAGACTCCTGTGGCACAGTTATTGACTACATGCTAAAATAGCACATGCTCATTAAAGCCAGGAATGTATGAATTTAACCGACTGGCATTTTGACCTCTTTAAGGACATTTAGTTCTTCCTTAATTAAACATTGAAAGACCCACAGAAGAAAAAAAAAATAAAAAAAGGAAGAAAAAATCCTATGGGAGCAACCTAAAGATTTAATGCTGTAACATCCCCTAATAAGGTGATTACAGTTTGGGGGCCTCAGGGGACCACAACTCATACAGAGGCTTCTCACAGCAGGCAATAGAGAAACATGGGCGACAGAGCTGGGGTCGCCAAGAAGTGCCTCTTATATGCAAGGTTGACTAGCACCTGGTGGCAGGTGAAGATATAAGCTGTTACTGGGTCACTCTTGCTAGGTCGCTGTTGGAGCAGCCTAGTGGAATTGTCTGTATATCAACATGCACACACACAAACACACATGCACACGCGCACACACACAGCTACACTCACATGGGCATGTACGTGTGCATAGATTACCATTCAGATAGTAGGTGGTCAAGAGAAAGGACCTTTTGCACATCAAAAAGATGGAAGAATCTATTCAGTATTAAGACAACCAGTTTGGGGTCTATGATTACAGTATGAAACCTCTTGCTGCTGTTAGATTTATAAACAAGCCCATTGCCCTGTGTTTCCTAATATTTTAGGTACTGAAAACTCTGTGTGGGAACATGAGAGGACTGGGTCCCACTCAGATGCCTTAGGCTCTTCCCTCTGTTGGGAAGCTCCCCAGCGGTTAGTTTTCAGTATGTTTACAAAACTTCCTTGTGAATCAGTCATCATATGTTCTTCTCTTCATCCCCATCTATCAGTAGTCTGCCCCATTCAAGATCCAGCATAAATTCTACCTCCTCCATAATGTTCTCCAGAATCATAGCCCCAAGCTCTACCTCCAAAAATATTACAGTGCTTCTGCAATGATAAAAATAAACATAGTTGTGGTACTTAGTCTAGTTCTCCATACATTCATTTAAAAATTTGATTTGTAGCTCTATCCTTTTTAGCTAATCATTTTCTATCACATTTTGCAATCTTTGTAACTTTTACAATACCTTTGCAAAAGTCTTACAAAAAATTACAATAACACTCATATTCAATATAAAACAGCCTTAAAGAAAATACTAAATAATGAAATGAAAAGGATATGTTCAGGATTACCCTTCTAAGATGACTAGCAGTCTCAATTAATCTGGACCTCCAAGATCTCTCAAACATTGGACCACCAAACAGACAGCATGCACCAGCTGATATGAGGTCCTCAATACACACAAAGTAGAGGACTTCCGAGTCTGGGTTTATTCAGAGATGATGCACCTAACCATCAAGAGACTGGAGGCCTCAGGGAGTTTAGAGGTCAGGTGGGGTGGGGGATGGAGATTTCCATGTGGAGACAGGGGTTGGGGCAGAGGTATATGATGTGGAACAGTTGGAGGGTGGATGGGAGAGATAAAATATGGAGTATAAAATATAAATTACTTAAAAATAAATTAAGAGGATATAAAAAAAATGAAAACATTCCAATAAAAGACATGTTCAAAAAAGTCAAAGAAGACACGAATGAACTCATAAATGAGTTCCATAAGAAAACAAATGTTTAAAGGAATAAGAAAACCAGTAAACATTATAAAAATATTTTACTGAATACAAAGCTAGAAAGTGTGATGAAACTGAAATAAAATGATTATGAAAACAAAATATTAAATCAATTCAGTGGGAGTTTTCTAATCCTTTTCAATAGAATACATATGAATAATGGAAGAGAATATCATCACTAAAGACAGTTAGAATATTGCAATCATTTGAGCAATATCGATGATAACTTTTAAAATCTGTGAATATTTGAACTCCATGAAAATATGGAATCTATGAATTATAGATATAGAAGAGGGAGAAAATTTTTATCCCAACAAAACCAGGTGGTTGAATTAGTAAAAGCTGGAAGAAGCTGAAGAGGAGGTTGGCCCCATGGGACGACCAGCAGTCTCAACTCACCTGAGATCTCTCAGACACTGAGCCACCAACCAGGCTGCATACAGAAGCAGGTATGAGGCCCCGTAACACATATAAAGTAGAGGACTGCATGGTCTGACCTCAGTGAGGAAAGATGCACCTAAACCATGAGAGACTTAAGGCCCCAGGGAGCAGAGAGGTCTGGTGTGGTGGGGGTGGGGTAGTATGGACATCCTCTTGGAGACAAGGGTGGGGGTGGGGGTGGGAGTATGGTAGGGGGGAGGTATGGGATGGACAGCAGTCAGGGTTGGGGGGGCAGACTGGGAGGGGAAGAAGTATGGACTGTAAAAAAGGATTAAATAATAAAAAAGAAAAAAAAAAAGATAAAGAAAATACTATCAATGAATTCAATGAAGAAAGCTGCCAAAATGTAAAGGGAAAAGTTGCCCATTCTGATACAAGAAGCACATAGAACATCACATGCATAAGAAAAGTGTACTTCTGATCTTGAGGGACTGGAATTACAGGAATTTGTGAGATACCTTGTGAATGCTAGAAATTAGTTCTAAGTCCTCTGGAATAGCCAATGTTAAGAGCTGAGTCATTTCTCCAGCCCTGAATTCCTCATTTTTAATTTTATACTACATTTCTTCTCATATAAGTCAGCATATGAGAAATAATTATTTCAAATTTCATATTTGATACTATCATTTCTATATTATATTCTTATTAATTTGAATATTAAACACTTTCTTGATTATGACTTTTATGTATGTTTCAGACATCATTATTTACAGTAATGAATATTGAACATAAATCATTTTTGCTATTTATTGTCAAGATAATGACTTAATTTATTTATAATGATTGCCAGAGACAATTGTTTCAAAAGTAGAAATGGAGATATATAGTTTTTATATTTAAATAATTTTATAACTCCATTTTTGTAGAATTAATCAATCTTTGAGAGCAATTTATCTAGAATTCATTTCTATTTTCTTTTGATTAATCTGGTGTGTCATAAGCTTGGAGTTTATATAATATTAATTTATTTTTAAGGAAAAGAAAGTGATATCAGAGTGTTTTCTTAATTTTTTCTACTTCTTCATTAATTTTATGCCTTTGCATAGATCATCTTTCAATAACACCTCATTTTTTTTGATGGTTTAGATATATTTAATATCAAGTATTTCAGAAATGGTCTAGTGATGCTTAATAGAAAGTAGATTATCTTTGCAATCACTTGTGATGAAACTTGTTTTTCCTATGTTATTTATGACTTTCCTCAAATTCAAGGAGATAGAGGAATGGCTTTATCACATAAAAACAAATAATTGATGAATTAGAAGAATAATTGATTATAAAATATTTTTGAAAATTTTATAAGCATGCGTTTCTATAAAATACAGACATATACATATATTCATTAGTTAAATTGCATAGCAGTAAACAAGATTAACAGGATTTGAGAATTATTTGGAAAGAGGTACAACACTTCAGTAGGAAGTACTCTGCTCTAATGTATTGCATATTAGCTAATTTATCTAACTGATGCACATTTGTGTACCAATTTGTTGAGTGCAATGGCATGCCTTGATTGCAAAGAAACACCAATTTCCTAATACTGTCGTGAAATTTATAAAATTATTAAGAATTAAGTGTGGATTTACTGAAAATATTATATAAATTTTAATATTATGATGATGCAAACTGATGTCTTTTGCCTATTAGTTTTAAAAAAGTGGATTAGTACTTTAGACTAGAAAAAGCACCTAAATTATGGCTTGAATATGAATAGTCTAAACAGTGTGATAAAACCACATTAACCCATGTCTCATTGGATTTTACAATAAAAAGTTGACTTACTAATGAAAAAAATGATTTCCCAACCTTACCATAATGGTTTATTAAGTTTCATTAGTGAAAAAGATTTAGCAAGAGATAAAGGATTTAATCGGAACTGAAGATTATTTTTTCTTCTTTGTCAAGGATGTTGTTTTGAAATACTTATGCTGTATGTACATGTGTTCTCTCTATGATTTTATATACATTGAACAATTTCTCAGAGCCCTTACTCTTTATCTATAAAATAAAGCCAATGATACTATCTTTGAAGGTTTATTGCATGAATTAAATGAGATATTGCACTGGAAATATACTCGAAATTATAAATAAAAGAAAACAAATTCAAATCAAATAGTTTGAATACTTAAAAATTAATTTATGGTTCATTTATGTATATTAGAAATCAATTACATATACAAAATAGTGTTATTTAAAAGATTCTTTTCTATTTGTAGATAGCATTATAAGGAACATAACTAGCTTCACACACACACACACACACACACACACACACACACACACACGCACACACCCACCATAAAATGTTTGAGTTTGAATATAGGTTCAATAATTTGATTGTCTACTAGCGTTTCTTAACCAGACTACTTTTTTGAAATAAAATAAGAATGGATACATTCTATATGCACAATGTGTCTTGCAGAGAAGGTCTACCCTATAACAAAATTGCAGTGTTAGTATGCATGGAAACTAATTGCCTGTTTTTCACTCCTTCCATCAAGCTGCTGGGCATTCCTGAAGGATATCTTACAAGTATGTGGGCTGGTACATCTATAATTATCTCCAAACTTGGCTAATTATCCCCCTGCTCCATTTCCCACAGTGACTATTACATCCATTTCCCTCAAGTTCATAAGTTAAATCTTTCAATCATCAGATATGTGGCTTCCTACTTTCATAGAATATAGAATCAACCAAGAAATTCCTTTAATGTCCTATCCCCTTAACTTAAATATTAACTAATTCCAAAGTTGTTTCCCTTTCCAATTACCCCTAATTCTTTCAACAGTGATTTAAAAGTACACATAACATTTTACTCATCTTACTTTTATAGCTACAACTTTTGTATTTAAAATGAACACTTGCATACACATAGGATAAAAATGAAATTCATCTTCAGTTTTAGCACTTAGAAATCACTATTCTCAGTATTAGAAGATTTCTTCCATTATTTATGGTAAAGGGATGTCTCTTTATATTAAAATTATATTTGTAAGTGTCTTGCTCTTTTAATTAACAACTTCACTGGAAAATTTTCTTGTGGTAAATCTTCTGCAATTAGAATAATGAACTTGCTATTTTCCATGAAATGTTTGCAAAGGGTACATTATCCTGTATTTTTCATTGTCTTTTCTGAAATCTTTTTTTTTTTTTTTTTTTTTTTTTTTTTTTTTTTTTTTTTTTTTTTTTTTTTTTTTTTTTTTTTTTTTTTTTTTTTTTTTTTTTTTTTTTTTTTTTTTTTTTTTTTTTTTTTTTTTTTTTTTGCCTAGCGTACTTTGCTGTAAAGTTGGTGATTTACATAACTTCCATTCATAATTTTTCACTGACTTTTCATAGGTCCTGAGATTTGTGTATCTGTTTGTGGGTATTGTCTCCCAGGTCATGACCCAAGTCTTGTTTATCTTTCTTCCATTAGTGCTTGTCCATTTCTTGTATTTTCAAACTTTTTTTTTTTCTTCTACATGAATACATGCTTCTTTAGCATGAAAACAGAACCTGTCCTAAGATTATTGATGCAAGTCTAGGCCTTACTTAAACTATTGCTATAAACCTTCTTCCTTTAAAAATAATCTTCTTTAAATAAGAAATGCATATTGATTACCTTTAGTTCTTCTGCAACTGTGTGTTTCCCATACTGAGTGGAGCTAATGCAATATGTTGAGTCCTATATTAGAATTTCCAAAGCTTTGTCAGTGTTTGTTAAGATCTTCATATTCTATGAATTCTGGAGTATATTTTGTGTTTTGTTTTTTGTTTTTTGTTTTTTCTCCAACATAAAAGAGCCCCTGTTCACAATTTCTGTTAAGGATTACTGTCTTAACTGCAGTGTTAGTATACATGGAACCTAACTGCTTCTTAACTATTAATTTTAACTGGCTTTTTTCTCACTCATTACATATTACTAAGTTCAAGTTATCAACCTATAATTTCATGTAGTGCTGTAGATCAAGGGTCAAATTTTTCCAAAAGGAAATGGACTTTCTGGATTTTAAAGTACTGAATATGAATCTAATCTCCTACTGGCCCTTTGTACATGGATGATTCATGGAGACTCAAATGATGGCATATTTAAAGTATACCTCCTTATTTTCTCACAAAACAGCTGTTCCTGTATTGCTTGTCCATATCAGTAAATGGAAGTGTTAATACACACTTGCTTAATCTACTGTTTTATTCATTTTCTTATTCTGTTTTTCACACTCTAATGTCCATTAACAATACAAGTTTATTTGATCTTATAAATGCTGGCCAGATCTTATTTATATTGACTGCCTTTGTAAATGCCATATTTCACACTCATTTAGTAATTTAATGGTACTTCTGTATTATTTTTCAATGATTGATCCTAAAAGAAAATGTAAATTAATTAATAGAAAGTAAAACAAACATTATAAAAAAGAGAGATAAATAGTACCTTACACCAACTAGAATGTTTAGTAGAAATACTGTGTCCAAAGGAAAGACAGGGACAAAAAGTGGAACAGAGACTGAAGGAAAGGCCATCCAGAAACTGCCCTACCTAGGGATCCATTCCCATCTGCAGACACCAAACCCACACAATATTGTTGATACCAAGTTGTTCTTGCTGTCAGAAGCCTGATATGGCTGTTTCCTGAGAGGCTCTGCCAATACCTGACCAATAAAAATGCAGATACTCACAGCCAGCCCTTTGACTGAGCCCTGGCACCCCAATGGAAGAGTTGGGGGAAGGACTGAAGTAACTGAAGAGGCTCGCAACCCCATAGGAAGAACAACAGTATTAACTAATTGACCACCCAGAACTCTCAGGGACAAAAATCACCAACCAAAGACAAAATCACCAACCAAAGAGTATACATGTTAGGGAGCTAAGACTCCAGAGATATGTAGGAGAGGATTGCCTTATATGGCATCAATGGGAAGGAAGGCCCTTGGCCCTGTAGAGGATTGATGTACCAGCGAAGCTGGATGCTAGAGCAGCAAGACGACAGGAGTGAGTAAGTGGGTGGAGGAACACTCTCATAGAGGCTAAGGAGACTGGGGTGAGGTGGTATGAGGTGGCTGTAGGTGGAGGGGAAATTGGGAAGAGAGTTATCATTTGAAGTGTAAATGAATAAAATTATTAATAAAAAATAAATAAAATAGAACTCTCACATTAGTCAACAGGCTAACTTCTTTTTTTTTTCGATATTTTTTTATTAGATATTTTCTTAATTTACATTTCAAATGCTATCCTGAAAGTTCCCCCCCACCCCCACCCTGTTCAGGCTAACTTCTTTGTTAACTAACAGGCTAACTTCTATGTTAACTAACCTAACTACTATCCAAATAAAAGAAAATCAGTATACTATTAAAAGGAATCTCCACTTTCACATTTACTGCATCATGGTTTTCAAAAGCAATGTATGGAATCAACTCAATCCCTGTCAATAAATGAATGAATTTTAAATTTTGTATATATAATATACACAAACATATAAAATGACATATTATCTAAAACGTAGTAGAATCTTTTCACATGTAACAATCTTGTTGGTGGGACTGTAAGCTTATACAACCACTCAGTCTGGCAGTTCCTCCGAAAATTGGACATAATACTAACGGAGGATCCTGCAATACCTCTCCTGGGCATATATCCAGCAGATGTTCCAACTGGTAATAAGGACACATGTTCCACTATGTTCATAGCAGCCTTATTCATAATAGCCAGAAGGTGGAAAGAACCCAGATGTCCCTCAACAGAGGAATGGATACTGAAAATTTGGTACATTTACAAAATGAAGTACTACTCAGCTATTAAAAACAATGAATTTATGAAATTCCTAGGCAAATGGATAGATCTGGAGGGTATCATCTTGAGTGAGTTAACCCAATCATAAAAGAACTCACATAGCATGAACTCACTGATAAGTGGATATTAGCCCCAAAACTCAGATTACCCAAGATACAATTTGCAAAAACACAGGAAACTCGAGAAGAGAAGAATGAAGACCAAAGTGTGGACACTTCACACCTTCTTATAATTAGGATCAAAGGACACACTGAAGGAGTCACAGTGATAAAATGTGGAGCTATGACAAAAGGATGGACCAAACAGTGACTGCTGCAGCTGGGGACCCATCCCATAATCAGCCACCAAACGCAGACACTATTGCATACACCAGCAAGATATTGCTGAAAAGGCCCTGATATAGCTGTCTCCTGTGAGGCTATGCCAGTGCCTGGAAAGCACAGAAATGGATGCTCACAGTCAGCTAATATATGGAACACAAGGTTCCCAATGGAGGAGCTAGAGAAAGTACCCAAGGAGCTGAAGGGTTCTCCCACCCTATAGGTGGAAGAACAATATGAACTAACCAATAACCCGAGAGCTTGTGTCTCTAGCTGAGTATGTAGCAGACGATGGCCTAGTTGGCCATCATGGGAAGAGAGGCCGCTAGGTTATGCAAACCTTATATCCCCAGTACAGGGGAACGCCAGAGCCATGATGTGGAATTGGGTGGGTAGGGGAGCTGGGCGGGAGATGGGGAAAGATATAGGGGACTTCGGGGATAGCATTTAAAATGTAAATGAAGAAAATATCTAATAAAAATTGGAAAAAATAAGTTGAACAAAGACAATATCTCTTATGTAGAATCTAAAAGAGTAGTAGAATCATGGGGTGTGGTAAAATAATGATCAAGCTGGATAGAATAATAGAGCAAAAAATAAGTTGACATTTGTCAACAGAGTTAATGTTAGTTGGTAAAGGTATTTTTTTATTTTACTGTAAGGTAACTTAAAAATTAGATATTGTGATATGAAACTTCAGAAACAATAAATTATAATTTTATCATAATAACATAATGTATTCATGGGGTACACTAATTATTCTGATTTACTCATTATATAATATACTTTCAGTAAAACAATGCATTGACTTCGTTAAAGATAAAATGTTTCAAAACTATATATTATTCTGTACTAATTTAAAAAGTTAAAACATCTTTGTTTTATATTTCCTCATGAGATAAAATGTCTGTCAAACGATTTCTGATCTCCACAATTTATTTATTTATTTATTTATTTATTTATTTATTTATTTATTTATTCTCTTTTATTATTTGGGAATCTCACATCAAGCATCTCTACCATGCTCAAATCCCAGTCCTTCCATGTCTGTCATCCCCAATAAAAAAGTTCATTTTGTGCTATACATATGCTTACTGAAGCATGGTCATGTTTCTCATAACCAGTCACTCAAGGGAAACCGAGTCTTTTTTCCCTGAACCCAGCCAGACGTCATCACCTGAGGAAAACTGTTCCCATGACACCCCCTGTAATAACTTGCTGTGTATCACTGAGGAGCAGGAGCAGTTCTCTGGGTCCAGTGGCAGCAATGTGGCCTTGGGCAATAGCCCTGACCATGGACATCTGCACGAGCTTCAGTTGTAATATGACCCACACACATCAGCACATCCCCTGGCCATATCAGGACTACTGACCTATTCCTGGTCTTCAGCAGTTTTATGGACCATGGGCTTCAATGTGGTCTCAGGCGGCTACATATGCCACTCATATCAACAAGGTCCCCAAGGCAGCAAAGCCCCAGGACCTCACCAAAACAATGTCTCAGACCACATATATCCACATAGTTCTCAGGCTTTACTGGAGCCTGGGGTAACAATATGGACCACACATACCAACATGGCCTCTGGTAGAATTGCCGATAGTTATGGTCTTTTGAAAATGCCCATTCCAGAAAGTCTGCCTTTGTCAGGGGGGTCATACAGTCAGCTGGCAGGTTTGGGGTTGAATCTGCATCTACATAAACTCCAGATCACCCTCTCAGTGGCCTCATTGGGCAACAACATTATGTTGACCTCAGCCCTCTCACCTGTCACTACCTCTCCTCATAGAACACAAACCACTCCATTTTTTTCTGTCTTTCTCACCACCTCTCCATTACATATTTGTTCTTGGGTGTAGCATGCTACTCATGTGGCCGCAGATGTCTTCTACCTGCCAGTGTAGCAAGACAGTGGGCAGGACCTCCTCAATTTTCTACTTAAAACAACACTTTATATACTTTTATTGTCATGCTTAGGAGTAAAATTTCATGTCAAATGGGAAAGGTAAGATTGTTATACTGTCAGCCAGTAGTAAGAAAACTTTCTTATGCAAATATCAATTTTCAGTAGTGATGTATTAGTTTGGTAAATTAACTATAATAATTAAAAGATAGATGTGTTTTCGTTCAAAGAAGAGATAGTATTTGTATATTAGTTGTACTTATTTTTTTTTAAGTTTTGTTAGGAATAGGTAAATTATTCTGAGTATTCATCATATAAGATACTTGGAATCCTGACATTTGATCAAACCACTTGTCGATTTATGCAGTGTAATATTTGATTAATATTGTATATATGAAAGAAATACTAAACAAATTCAGCAAAGAATGCTTCACTCTGAACAAATATTTGTATTGATGCTATATACTGTTTACAACAAATTTACCACAGACTATACTATACGCAAATCATTACTGACATGGAAATTTCTTTATCTTCAAAGAGATAAATCATCCTTTGTATAGGTACTAGTGGATCGTATCATTATGTCTAGAATAATATGCAAAAATTTACTAAGCTACTAAGTGTTCATTGTTCTAAGAGAATAAAGTAGTCATATAATGATTGAAAAAAATTTAAACCTATAATAAAGTAAAATAAAACATTAACTGCTCTTTCTAAAATAAAGAATTTCATACAGGATTTACAAAAAGATTATATATTGCATATTCATGCTATTTTATCTCATTGAAATTTTGGAAGAGATACCTTCTTCACTGTATAGACAGTGTTTGTTAAGTAAAATCAATACTTTAACTCCTATCTTCCAAAGTAGTTCTGTTGTGCAAAGTTTAAAGGCAATACATTATGTATTTTCAAAAACAAATTACAGTTTTTAAATTTGAAAAATTATATTGATAACTAAATGTAATATATCCCATTTTAATTTATAGTCCCTTATTAATATACATATATATATATATATATATATATATATATATATATATACACATAGTTTATAATATATAGTCATATGTGTCTTTGTCTTCAATGTTCTATACAAATATTTTATATTTTTGATTCATGAATAAAAACCTAGATTTAAATTTGATTAATATTCCATCATTGTTATGTCAATAAGATATACCTTATCTTAAAATTAAAATTAAATATTTGACTGAATATTATTGTATACAAATGTCTTTTTCTGATCTCTAAGTTTTTATAAATGAAATTTAAATTTAAATACTTTTTCAGGAATTTGGATCACTTATAAAATACCTAAGATTTATTTTACACATTTTTTCTATAAAATCTAATACACATAGGCACACTGATATACCAGATAAACACACACACACACACACACACACACACACACACACACACACACACTATTACATTTGTAAATAATGTGAAACATTTTATGCTATCAATATTTAAAAATTACTTTGTATAACATTTCATGTTTTTTATTGTATTTAATAGCTAACCTTTTGAGAGTAAAAAGAGAACTACATACTGGCAAAGTCCTATCCATTCATTCATTTCATTTATATTTTAAAATATTTTAGTGCATCATTTGCATTTTTGTATGGATGGTTGAATTATTAAGTCCTCAATTTTCTTATCTTTAACTATTTGTATTTATTTTTATATTTTTTTAAACTTGGTAAACAGATTGAGAATGTTAAAATGTTCATATTATTATGGATTAATATATTCTAATTAATCTCACTCCATATGGTTCTCTTATCCTTATCAATAACTCTTCATTCCTACAGCTAACTTTGCAAGTTCTTTGAATTTTGATTTTCATATATGATCCATTTAGTTTAACCAGAGATATCTATGAGATTGCATATATGACTGGTGAGATGGCTTAGTGGTCAAGACACTTGCCTGAAAACAAGAATTTGATTCCTGAGATTCAAGTAGTGGAAGCAGAGAAATAACTTCAGAAAATTATCCTCTGACAACTTCAATTAATTAATATACAAATATAATAAGATGATAAATGTGACAGTTTATTATGTAGACAGTCATGCAAAAGGTTTGTATACTCATGTATGTAGCATTCATGTCCACAACTAAGTTTGTATGTTACATTTCTCCCTAAAGAAAAGCTCTACCCTAAAATTCGTCCTTATATCACCCTCCATGCCCATTCTGGTTACAGGCTTTAATCTCTCAAATACAACCCTTATGTATATTCTATCACATGTAGTTATTTTCCATTGTAAACATTTTATCTTTCTAAGTACCTTATAAATCCTTGGAATCCAGAAGCCCATTTCTTATCAGTTTTACATAACATTGTTCTATAAGAGGAACCTGTATATCTTTTGGAATACCAGAATACTTAGGTTATTCAAAAGAACATAAATTTTCCTTACTGAATGTTTACCATCACCAGAGTATTCAAATTTCAGTTTAATGAGAAAAATTATGCAGCAATATAAGAAGGGATTGAGCTTCCTGGGTGCAATTTTCACCTGTCATAATTTCCTCTGTACTCCCCATTTTAGTAAACCTCAACTCAATTCTCATTATTCCATCTCAATCCCTATCTCTTCATGTTTTAATATTAACAATTCCACATTCCATTTTTCCCTTTCAGCTTTCTCTATTTCTTTAGTTTCATTCCAAACAGATGAGCACAATCCTATATCCTCTCCAATTTCTCAGTTTTTCTTCATTTAGGTATCATGATACTCATGTCTAGGCTTAGGTTTCTATATTACATTCCTCTCTTAGAGCAAATTCTTCTTTAAATGGACCTTATATTAGCCTGCTTATATTTTGCAAAGTTTTCATCTTTCAAAGCTAACATATACACTTTTCTTTGGTCCTCTAGAAGGTTATATGTAGCTTTGTTCTAACTGATACTTTCCTCATTGATAACCTTTTCTAATAAAATGAATTGATGTTATTTATTTCCTTCTTGTCAGGTTCTATATATGTATCCATGGGAAACATTTTCCTTCAACTTACATTTTCCTTTCCCCCTGTAGTTTTCAAAATATTGTCTATCTAACAAATGTTATTTACAATTCTTCAACAGTATGTAGGGTTTTTTTTTTTTAATTTTATTTGACTACTTTGCTAAAGGACTTTTTCATATAAGATTGGATTTTCTTATCCACTCATGTTGGAAATGAATAGAAATTGAAAATGAGTACATATAAGTAAAAGTATGATGTCAACAATTCAAGAATTGTTTGAATTTGGCAACATCTTGGAAGGATAATAAAATTTACAAAATGTAGTAAATACTATTCATCAGTTTTCTCTAGTTTTAAACATGAAAGGTAAACTTAGAAAAATGAATTATTTTGCTTTTCATTTCATGTGTCATTTTAATAACTAAATATATTAGAATTCTAGTATGCAATTAAAAATCAAATCCCTTATATCTATCAGGAACATTGAATGATTTTTAAGTGCCATCTTAGTCCTGTGTCCTTTCTGGGGAAAAGTGGTACAAACATAAGCAAGAAACAAATATAATTGAAGAGATAAGGAATGTGATTGATTTTGGATTTTGAATTGTCACAGGAGATTTTACTAGAAACTTTAAAGCTAAAGCAGTTGAATTACAATGAGAGTGAAATTTTGTTACGTGGCTCTTAAACTATGCAAAGGAGCACTGATTCGTTATTTTTGGTACAATATAGGAAAAGTGAATATAATGAATATTTAACAACATTTTGTTCCATGCATTATACTTGTTACTGCATATATCTCTAAGGAAGTAGGTAATGCATGTGTTTATAAATGCATCCTAAGTGTTATTAAGTACACAAATAAAAACAAGAAACTCAATCAGAAATAGCCTTTAGTGGATGTCAAGACTAGCCTGCTATATCCTTAAAACCAAACTAATAGCAAACATTTTACTTTATACGTTGACTTACAAAGTTCAGGATTATCCATTCTTCTGTTTCCTACAACATAGATTTACCAGATGGCTTACTCTTATTAAAACACCTGTCAGTGTCTCTGAATCACATTTTGGCTAATGGTTTTGACTTTAGGCTGCATTGATTCTTTTAGTCTCTATTGAATGTTTGTGCCTCCATTTATTGTTAAGAGTGGTCTTAGATCAGCTTCCCAGATTTGTGCCCAAGATGATTTGAGAAAAGGAAGATGTCATCGAAAATGCTACCTGTGAGATGAAAAGAAAGCAGCAATAAAATCCTAGAGGTACAGTTTGAATATAAAAAAGTTAAATGACTACAATTTTAAGGAAGCCCTGTAAGTGGGAAAGCATTTCAGAAATGACATAAAATGTAGCAAAAGGCCATACTTTATATACATTAATCATTGAGTAATTGAAAATATGTTGGCTCTGGGAAGAGATGAAACCCTATGATAGACAATACCTCCTTATTGTAGGAAATTGACAGGGTGACATACTATTATGACATCCACGAGCAATCCTTTGTTTAAGGAATGAATGTCACAGACTAAGAAGAATATTTGAGGACCCCAACATGCTTTGTGATTTTTCCCTTCCAGATTAATTTTGGAAAAATCTTTTAAACCATGATCATCTTATTAGGTGCAGAAAGTGCCTTTGACAAAATAAAACATACCTCCATGGTAACAGTCTTGGAAAAATAAGGAATTCAAGGCTCATCCTTAAAGATAGAAAAAGTAATATACAGCAAACCAGTAGCCAACAACAAACTAATTGGAGAGAAACTTGAAGCAACCCTACTAAAAGCAGGGACTAGAAAAGGGATAGCAGCCCATACTATCCCTATCTATTCAATATAGCACTCAAAGTTCTAGCAAGAACAATTAGACAACAAATGGAAGTCAAAGGAATACAAATTAGAAAGAAAGAAGTCAAGATATAACTATTTGCAGGTGATATGATAGTGTAATAAAGTGACTCCAAAAACTCCACCAGAGAACTCCTAAACCTGATAAACAACTTCAGAGAAGTGGCTGGATATAAATTTAACCCAAACTAGTAGCCTTCCTCTATTCAAAGGATAATCAGGCTGAGAAAGAAATTAGGGAAACAAAATCATTCACAATAGTCACAGATAATATAAAAGACCTTGGTGTGACTCTAACCAAGCAAGTGAACGATTTGTATGACAAGAACTTCAAGTCTCCGATGAAAAAAAATGAAGATCTCAGAAGGTGGAAAGATCTCCCATGCTCATGGATTGGCAGGATTAATATTTAAAAAAAAATGGCCATCTTTCCAAAAGCAATCTAAATATTCATTGTGATCTGCACCAAAATTCCAACTTAATTCTTCATAATGTTAGAAAGAGCAATTTGGAAATTCATTTGGAATAACAAAAATTCCAGGATAGTGAAAAGTATTCTCAACAACAAAAGAACTTCTGGGGGAATCACCAACCCAGACTTCAAGCTATACTACAGAGCAATAGAGACAAAAACTGCATGGTATTGATATAGTGACATACAAGTAGATCAATGGAATAGAATTAAAGAGTCAAAAATGAAACCACACACCTATGGTCACTTGATCTTTGACAAAGGAACTAAAACAATCCAGTGGGGGCAGGGGAGAGACAGCATTTTTAACAAATAGTGCTGGTTCAACTAGAGGTCAGCAAGTAGAAGAAAGCAAATTGATCCATTCTTATCTCCTTGTACAAAGCTCAAGTTCAAATGGATCAAGGACCATCCCATAAAACCAGATACATTGAAACTAATAGAAGAGAGAGTGGGGAAGAATTTTGAACATATGATCAGAGGGGAAGATTTCCGGAACTGAACAGCAATGGCTTATGCTCTAAGTTCAACAATAGACATGGGACCTCATAAAATTTCAAAGCTTCTGCAAGGCAAAGGGCACTGTCAGTAGGAAAAAATGGCAACCAACATATGAGGAAAGAGCTTTATTAATCCTACATCCAATAGAGGGCTAATATCCAATAGATACAAAGAACTCAAGAAGTTAAACTCCAGAGAATCAAAGAACTCTAATAAAAATTGGGTACAGAGCTAAAAAGAATTTTCTTTTTTGTTTTGTTTTTTTGTTTTTGTTTGTTTGTTTTGAAATTTTCTTTATATTTCAAATATTATTCCTCTTTTTGATTCCCCCCCAAAACAAACAAACAAAAAACAAACAAACAAACAAACAAAAAACTATTCATTCACTCTAGCTCTACTTCTGCTCACCAACACACACACTCCACCTCCCTGGTGCTGGCATTCCCCTACACTGGAGCATAGAGCCTTCATAGGACCAAGGTCTTCTCCTCTCATTGATGACCAACTAGCCCATCCTGTGCTACATATGCAGCTGGAACCATGAGTCCAACCATGTACTCTATTTGGTTGATGGTTTAGTCCCTCTGGGGTTATTGGTTAGTTCATATTATTTTTCTTCACTTCAAACCCCTTCAGTTCCTTGGGTCCTTTCTCTAGGTCCTTCATTGGGTACCCTGTGCTCAGTCCAATGTATGGCTTTGATCATACACTTCTGTATTTGTCAGGCACTGGCAGAGCCTCTTAGGAGACAATTATATCAGGCTCCTCTCAGCAAGCACTTGTTGGCATCTGCAATAGTGTCTGGGTATGGAGTTTGTATATTGGATGGATCCCCAGGTGGGGCAGTCTATTTTTAAATGAGGAATATTGAATGTCTGAGTAGCACCTAAAGAAATGTTCAACATCCTTAGTGATTAGGGAAATTCAAATCAAAACAACCCTGAAATTCCACTTAACACCAGTCAGAATGGCTAAGATCAAAAAGTCAGGTGACAGCAGATGCTGTCAAGGAAGTGGAGAAAGAGGAATACTCCTCCATTGTTGGTAGTATTTCAAGATGGTACAACTACTATGGATATCAGTTTGGCTGTTCCTCAGAAAATTGTATATAGTACTACCTGAGGACCCAGCTATACCACTCCTGGGCATATATCCAAAAGATGCCCCAATACATAACAATGACACATGCTGCACTATGTTCATAACAGCCTTATTTATAATAATCAGAAGCAGGAAACAATCAGATGTTCTTCAACAGAGGAATGGATAAAGAAAATATCCTAAATTTACTCAATGGTGTAGTACTCAGCTCTTATAAAATATGAATTCATGAATTTCTTAGAAAAATAGATAGAACTAGAAAATATCATTCTGGATGAGGTAACCCAATCAAAAAAGAACACATACGGTATACCCTCACCAATAAATGGATATTAACTATTCCAAAATCTTAGAATACTCAAGATACAATTCTAAGTCCACATGAAGCTCAAGAGGAAGGAAGAGCAAAGTGTGGGTGCTTTGTTCCTTCACAAAAAGGGACTTTATATCTTGACAATCACCAATCAGGAGAAAAGCATAAGTTAAGCTCATGGTGTGGCTTCCAGAACCAAGCAATTCTGTTAAAGGGAAAATAAAATGTTGTAATGCATCACACCCCAAAAAGATGTGTGCCAGTCTACACAATCTTTTCTTGTCTCTACAAATACCTGCTTAAAATTAAACTTGGGGCTACACCCTCCAGTTCTGCTGAGTCAGAGATAACAGTGTGAACCCAATCTTGAGCTTGGAAATAAAGAACATAGTGTGATTACATTGGAGTTGGATTCTTAGTGGTTTTTTTTTTTTTTTTTTTTTTTTTTTTTTTTTTTTTTTTTTTTTTTTTTTTTTTTTTTTTTTTTTTTTTTTTTTTTTTTTTTTTTTTTTGGTGGGGGGGCTTGCAACAGGCACAACATTACTAAAGTATAGATATGGTATATTTGCGATATTGTGTTTCTTATGACATATTCATATATAGATACAATTTTACAGTATTTAGTATGATTTTATTGAAAGTTGGAGGAAACTTCATTTTTTTGTTGTTGTTGAGCAGAATCTCTAGAAACTTCTATTGTGCCTTTCTTTAGCTCTCTTTTTTTTTGATCAGGATCTGTTTTAGTTTGTGTCCAGAAACAATACTCAGCAGAAATCAATGCTAAGGGAGTTGCAAACATCATCTTGGTACAGTTGATGACACTGTATAAATACCTTGAGATTTCAATGTTCCATAAGAAGATTAGATCTCTTCCTAAAAATGTTTCTTATTGAAGTACATATGTTTTTGTATTAAATTTTGCAGTGTAATGTTATCATACTAAATTTATTGATCATGTGATATTGTTTCAGATCAGTTATTGCTATTGTATAGTTTTAGAAATTAAAATTATAAACCTTTACACTGCTTTAACCTAATTTCCAGAAAAGCTGCAAGAATGATGTTTAAAATCATAAAAGTTGTTGAAATTACAACCACAAATGGGACACAGATATTTCCAGCTATTGTTGTCTGTTATGATTACTAGCCTCAACTTATGATGAGTTTTCCAATTATTTTTGAAACCTTTTCTATGGACAGTATTCTGGGTTTCAAACTGTGGCATGTAGAACCTTTGCCTCAAAAAGAGGTGGTTTCCATTCTTGTTTTGATAAAACTTAGACGTTTTTCTTTGAGTCAGTCTTTCAAAAAGTGGATGATAGTAGTATACTCTCAAAGGCCTTCCAAAGACTATGTTCCTTTGGTGATTGATGATTTTTTCATAATCAAGAATGGCTACATATTTTTGTTTTACAGATGCATTATTTTGGTGACATTCTGGCTGAGAGAAATTTCTGCTGCACAACAGGTGAATAATCATCCTACTTATCTCATTAGTAGTAAAGAATGGGACTTGCCACGTAAAACGGGGATGGATCATCTTGTCATATATGGGGGAGCGGAAGCAATCATTTACTGTCATTTCCCCTTCCCCTGGATGGAACATCATTTTATCAGATAAGGTCTTCTTTTCATGGAGTTGTGTTTGTGGTTGCGGGATACTCAGGTAGATAATTCTACATAATATTAACCTAGGAACGGTCAGCTTTTTAGGAATGGGTATCTGAAGTAGAAGAGAGTCTTCTATTAATTCTTCGTCTGGGGGATCATTTTGAGTCTTCTCTGCTTCAGGTTGGCTGTTTTGTACTGTCTGGGGATCTATATCTTCCTGGGAACTTGATGAGCTTGGCTCTGTGTCTGATAGATTAGTTTCTACCTGAGAAATGTTGGTATCAGGAAGTGAATGTTCTTTCTCATCCTCACGGGCATCTGGTGGTTCATTTTCTGCATTTTTTAGAGTGTTTTCAGATGGATCGCTTCCTTGGTTAGTAGAAGTCATTTGAGATGCTACAGGGAATGGGGAGAGATAAAGATCTATTAATCTAAAGAATGTTTCATTTCCAAATAAGCTAGTAGTTTAGTTTTTCAGAAAGCATGATGATGTGTGATTTTCTGTTATTCTCTATAACTCTAAACATTTTATCACTCATAAACTCAAAAAAATAAATATATTAAATAGTAAGACCAACATAATCTCTTATGAAGTATGTCTTCTCATTGTTTAATTTCAAGATGTATATAAATCTTAAATAGTGTATCTTCGTCCTCAGATTTTTAATGAATGTACTCTACTTGTGAGTGTTTATGTAATTATGTACAGAAAATATAGTTTTTCCTTTTTAGATGTCAAATTTAATATAGTTTTCATCAAATAAAATAGATCTTCTTTTGGGTAATGGGCATAAGTTTCTATTGATTTTGGTCTCTGAATCGAGACCAATATAAAAGGACATTTCATGAAGATATATGTTTGTGAGAAAATTACGCATCTTTTATGATAGAATGTTTGTGATAAAATTTAATTACATTTTCCTGTGGAATTTTCTTTCCTTCCTTCCTTCCTTCCTTCCTTCCTTCCTTCCTTCCTTCCTTCCTACCTTTTTTTCTTCCTTTCTTCTCTACTTTGATTTAGTATGTTCTTTTAAATTATATGCATACAGAAAAGGACAGCTGAGAATTGCAAAAAACAAAAAACAAAATGAAAAAAAAGAAGAAAAGAGAAAAGAAAAGAAAAGAAAAAGAATGGCAGTGAAAGAGAATTGAAAGAAGTTAAACCCAGATTTGGAGTTAATTTATTAGAATAACTTCTAAATGTGTCACTCACATGGCAATTATATTGCCTTATTTTTGATTAAGATAATGTTCACTACAGGCCAATTTTATGGCCGATAATATCAAATTAATCTGTCTACTTACCATTGTACCCTGCCCTATCTTTTCTTATTCTGTCTGATGTTGTTTACCTGCTAAAATACTTTCAGTACACCCTAAATTTCTGAACACTGTGTATCCAATTATCTTATATGAATTGACTATGGATAATCTCAGTTTGGTGGTTTCTTCAAAGCAGAAAGTTACAAATATTACCCGTTTATCTATTTAAAAATGTATTTATGTATTTTTGAGACCTTCAAATATAAATACAATGTGTTTAGATAATTTATGCCACCCTACTCCTCCTCTAACTTCTCCCAGGCACTCCCAAGTCTCTTGTCCATATTTGTATTCTGTTCTTCATTTTCTTTATAGTGCAGTTAGTCGAATTTGGGCTCCCTCTATGCATATGGGTATATGATGTGCAAGACCACTTACTTAAATGTGAGCAAACTCTGAGACACACCTTAGAACTGAAGAAAATTGACTTTCTCTCCAACCTGCAGAATACAGTATTCATAGTAGCAAAAGATTTTATAAACTGCTAGGAATGAAAAATTATCAGTTGTTCTAATCTGCTGTTAACGCAAACATGTTAAGCCAAAAATAACAACTAATGTGGCAAGATAGGCCCATTGACACAATGGTGACATGATTGTCATGGGGTTAATCAACAGGTTTCTCATTGTAGCTTATACCCATTACTGTAAGTCTGGTGAGCAACTCATGCCTGGGTAGATCATACGTTCTAGGAAGAATCTACTTCTTTTTTTTTTTTTTTGCTAACCAGACATAGAAAAAACAACTTACTTTCTAAAGTACCCATAGCTTAGAGCAGTCATCATCCTTCATGAGGAAAGTTTCTCATCCCAGTAGACAAGGGTTAAAACAGAGAATCACAACTAGAGTGTAGAAAATAAGTAACCATGGACTACTGATCCCAATAAGATCATCTGCATCCTATCAGGATTAGTAACCATTGTGGTAGAGGTGGTGCAAAGAAAGCAATAGTCAGAATTTAGGGAGGAATTCTTTGAAAAAGTGTCTTCTGTCATTTGCTATCATGAGCTCACCACGGCTGTGACCAGGAATATAAAACATGGACAACATCAACAAGCCAGTTCCAATTCATCTAAAGTTCCTACCTCCAGCTAAGAGTTTTGATTTGTTTTTTGATAAAGAAAAATAGTTATGGGTAAAGAAAAATACAACTACTATTGCTATCAATACTATGGAAATTTACGAAATAACCAGGCTTCCATTTCTTTTCATGTTTATTTTTCATGAGCTACCCTAGATTAAATTTATGTATAGGTCAGCTGTATTTTATGGATTTTTGCTAATAAAAGACAAAGAAGTTCAGACTAGACTTCATCTCTACTGATAAATGTACCTTCTCTAACCATTCAACAGATATTATATGTACTAATAGACTGAGTTTATATTTCATGGTTATATTTTCCTTCAAATTAAGCTTTAATTAGAAATATTTTGAATGTTTGATATTAAAGCAATAATTATTTTTTCCAATGAGAAGCATTTGACATTATTTTGAAATTAACAAGTGTAATGATATTTAATTTTATATTCTTCACTATATAGTGCTGTTTTAAGACCATGAAAATATATCTATTAATTTTCTACAATATTTTTATTAATTTTCTACAATATTTAAGCAATTTCCATACCTACTTATTTTCAGTGTAACAGTTCATGATTCTACTTTTTTTCATCCGAATTCTTGTCTTTCTTATTTATTGATAAATATGAAAGTTAGAGCAGCAAGTGCACTTGCCTTCTGAGGCATTTTTGTCACTTAGTATCTTAATGTCATTGATTTCTTTTTTACTTCCTACTTAAGCATTCCAACTTGAGAGTCTAGTCCTAATTTTCTAATCTACTTTTAAAAATATCCTGTTCAGAGTTTCCAAACTGATAAACTCTTTTGAGTTTTAATGGTTCCATATTCATCACTTAAGGAAAAAAAAAACTCTATCAAAATACCTTGGTATTAACAATTAAAATTAGAAGGAGAAAAAACAGTAAATAGAATCCATATTTTCAGAAAAGTTTGAAATAAACTCACCAGTTTGACAACAGAATTACTTTATATGTTTAACTGAGGATGCGCTCTGACAACTGGGAAAGAACTTCACTTTCTTGGTTTTCTATACATCTCATTTAATAGAACCTTAAATCAAACAAAAAAAAATCATAAAACAGAAGAAAAGTCAATTTCTACAACTTCCTCCCTTAGAGCAGTACTTTTACGGATTGGTTTGTTCATTTGATTTGCTTTCTTATATTCATCATAATTTTTAGATTCATCATTCCTTTTTATCTTTGAAGTGGCATTTCCATATAAATAAAGTGAAATGTTTTCATATGTTCAGAAATATATTATAGATATTTATTCTACTATACTAAAATAAAAATCCAGGGAGCATATATCATATAAAAAGATGGACTTACGGAAAAATGTCAAATCAAATACCATGTCCTAAGGACATAGTATCTTGAGGGCCCTCTAGCCCTTCTTCCACTTCTGTAATCTTCCATTCCTCACAGATTAGTTTCATTCTTTTGTGACTCTCTGTCAACAACAGGCTAAAGGCCCACTCTTTTAAAGAAACCCCACAGCTACCACACTTGGCAGGAATCCAGGTAAGTTACTACCTGTACTTCCCTTCTTCCTGTCTATTGACTACTTCCTAGGATATTACTAGATCCCACCACTGTTGCCTACCTAATCCCATCTTCACAGCCTAACACCATCCTCATGGGGTTCACTAGCACACATAGTGTTGATACACATTCCGCATAATTCTACTTTCACCATCTTTTTTTATGATTTCTTACTGACTTCAGACCCTCTTCTAGGAATCTCATAGTTACCACAGTTGACAGGCAACCACATATGCTACGTATGGTAACTGAAGTCTTCCAGACAAAAGTTAGACAGTCCTGGAGTTAAGTACCAAAATGAATCAAGTAGACTTAACACACATATGCAGGACTTTCCACTCATACAGTAAGGAACATACTTTGTTTACATCAGGCAATGGAACTTTCTTGAAAATTGATGACATATTAGGGAAATGAGGAATGAATAGAGACAAGACTTTTAAAAGCATCTGGTAATCTATCTTACCACCATGAATTTAAGTAGAATATCAATAATAATAGAAACAGAAACAAGCATACACATTCATGGAAGCTAAACAAGTCAGTACTGAATGAAAACTAGGTAAAAAATAAGGTAAATTGAAATTTTAACATGTTAAGAAATTGAATAAAGGTTAGAATAAAGGTATTTCTAGTAGGAGAGACGTCATAGCATGCACTGTTCACAATGAAAACTAACAGAGATCTCTAAATAATACTGGTATAATTAAAAGAGAAAAATAAGAGATAATACTTCAAAAACCACAGATGAGAATAAATAACTAAATTCATTTAAAAATACTGACATGAACAGATAAAGAATAAGTGAAAGAAAGAGTGAGTCTGAAAAAAATCAAGACTGACAAATCTTAAGCCAAATTAAGCAAAATAAATATTAATAAAAATTAGAGATGTGAGTGCCTGGCAAATACAGAAGTAGATGTTCACAGTCATCTATTGGATGGAACACAGGGCCCCAATGAAGGAGCTAGAGAAAGTACCCAAGGAGCTAAAGCAGTCTGCAAACAACAATATGAACTAATCAGTAACCCCCAGAGCTTGTATCTCCAGTTGCATATGTAGTAGAGGATGGCCTAGTTGGCCATCATTGGGAGGAGAGGCCCTTGGTTTTGTGAAGATTATATGCTCCAGTACAGGGGAATGCCAGGGCCAGGAATTGGGAGTGGGTGGGTTGGGGAGCAGGGCAGGGGGAGGGTATATGGGACTTTTGGAGAGAAAACTAGGAAAGGGGATAACATCTCACATGTAAATGAAAACAAAATTACCTATTTAAAAAAGGAGAAAGATGCCGGGCATGGTAGCTCACGCCTTTAATCCCAGCACTCGGGAGGCAGAGGCAGGTGGATTTCTGAGTTCGAGGCCAGCCTGGTCTACAAAGTGAGTTCCAGGACAGCCAGGGCTACACAGAGAAACCCTGTCTCAAAAAATCATTTAAAAAAGGGAGAAAAAGGGGGGAGATAATGTAATTATATACTAATCTTGAAAATAAAATAAAAGAATAATATTTAATAATATTTCAAAAAAAGGAAAATTTTAGAGATGAAATGAGAAACATTACAACAGATACTTAGGTAATTGAGAAAATCATTTTGTAAATTAAACAAATTTTCTTTATGCATTCTTCCATTGTGGGACATCTGAGTGTTTCCAGCTTCTGGCTGTCACAAATAAGGCCACTGTGAGCATAGTGGAGCACATGTCCCTATGGCATGGTGGGGAAAATTTTTAGACATATGGCCAAAATTGATATAGCTGTCTTCAGGTAGATATATTTCTAATTTTCTGAGGAACCTCCAGATTGATTTCCAGAGTGGTTGTTCCAGTTTGCATCCCAACCAGCGCAATGAAAGAGTATTCTTTTTTCTCCACATCCTTGCCAGCATGTGTTGTCACCTGATTTTTTGATCTTAGCCATTCTGATTGGTGTGAGGTGGAATTTCAGCATTAAAAATCTGCACGCTTTCAAACTGAAAAGACTAAGACAAATGAATGAATGAATGATATACCGATGTTTACTCAAGGTAAAACTATTTAAACAGACCCATATTCCCAGTTGATTAAAAGTCTCCAGTGCCTGGCAAAGACAGAACTGGATTCTCACAGTGATCTATTGGATGGAACACAGGACCCCCCAATGGAGGAGCTGGAGAAAGTACCCAAGGAGCTGAAAGGGTCTGCAACCCTATAGGTGCATCAACAATATGAACTAACCAGTACCCCTAGTGCTCATTTTTCTAGCTCCATATGTAGCAGAAGATAGCCTAGTAGGCCATCATTGGGAAGAGAGGCCCCTTGGTCTTGCAAACTTTATAAGCCCCAACACAGGGGAAGGCCAGGGCCAAGAAGTGGGAGTGGGTGAGTAAGGGAGCACGGCGGGGAGAGGGTATAGAAGACTTTCGGGATAGCATTTGAAATGTAAAAGAAGAAAATATCTAATAAAACTTGAGAAAAATACTAAAAAATAAAATAAAAGTATTAATTTAAATTCTCTCAACAAAAACAATAACAACAAATCCAAACCAAACAAAAAACAAGTCAACCAAACAAAAATAATGACAACAGCCACAACCACCACCACCAGCAGTACAACAACAACAACAACAACAACAACAACAACAATAGGCCCAGGCAGTATGGTTCAGAAGAAAACTTGAATGAAGAACAAATTGCAAAGTTTCTCTAATTATTATACACAATAAAAACTTCAGTACATTTTCAATTTTTTTCAATGAAGCCACTACTAATATGATCTTAAGCCATATGGGCTCAATTAAAAAATAAAGAAAAAATATAGACAAATATCCCTTATGAACAGAGATGCAAAAATTCTCATTAAATACTTGCAAGTCAAATTCAAATATATTATCAAAAAGATCATCAAAAAGATTATCTACCATGATCAAGTTGTTTTCATCTTAGAACTGTATGAATGGTTCTTACAAATATCAATAAATGCAATCTACCACATAAAGAGATGAAAAGACAAACTACATGACCATCTAATTAGATGAAGAAAAGGCTTTTCACAAAAATCCAACATCAACATCAGTTCATGATGAAAAACCAAGAGAAACTATGAATATGAGAGCCATAACTTAATAAAGACAATTTACAGCAAAATGCACTGTCAATGTCATTGTAAATGGAGAGAAGCTGAAACAATTTTCACTGGAATCAGGAATGAGATAAAGAAGTCCAATTTCTTCATACTTACTCAAAATAGTACTTGAAGTCTTAGAGCAAAGCACAGCTGAAGGAGTTCACAGGGATATAAACAAGAAAGGATGGAGTCAGAGTCACTTTATTTGCAGACAATATGATTTTATACATAAATGATCCAAAAGCCTCCACCAGGAAACTTATGCAGGTGATGGATACTTTCAGTAAAGTGGCAAAATACAAAATTAACACATAAAAATTAGTGCCCAGCTGCATATGTAGCAGAGTATGGCCTAGTAAGTCATCAGTGGGAGGAGAGGCCCTTGGTCTGTGAAGGCTCTAGGCCCCAGTCTAGGGGAATTCCAGGGCAAAGGAGCAAGGGTTGGGGAGCAAGGGGAGGGGTGAAGGAATAGGGGTTTTTTGGAGGGCAAACCAGGAAACTGACAACATTTGAAATGTAAATAAAATAAATATCTAATTTTAAAAAAGTAGTACCCTTCCTACACACAAATGGCACTGAAAAAGGTATCAGGTCAGCAAAGCCTTTCACAATAGCCTTGAAAGAAAAGAAAGATCTTAGAACAAGTCTATCCAAACAAATGGAAGATTTGGAGACTATTTTCCTTAAGCATTGAAAGAAATCAAAACAGACATCAGAAGATAGAAAGTCCTGCAATGGCATTCATCAATAGGATTACATATAACTACACAGAGATTGTGACAGCATATACAAGACCAGTACAAGTGCATTTCAGAAAAACACCAGCAGGGAGAAAGAAAAATGTACACAAATGTACACCTAACCAAGAAATTGTTTGGCACTGATAGCTTCTGAGAGAGAAAAATCAGTTCTTTTCAACTAATTAACTCTGGGTATAAAGCATGTTCCAGATACAGTTAGCCAAAAAGCAGACTACAGGATGTGTGTGTGTGTGTGTGTGTGTGTGTGTGTGTGTGTGTGTGTGTGTGTGTTTATGTG
The DNA here is from genome assembly GCA_902729485.2 of Mus minutoides. Classification (NCBI taxonomy): domain Eukaryota; kingdom Metazoa; phylum Chordata; class Mammalia; order Rodentia; family Muridae; genus Mus; species Mus minutoides. The sequence goes on along the minus strand of LR753306.1, from coordinate 2,397,329 downwards.
TGTGCATGCATGCTTTTATTTTGTTTAATATTACTGAGAGAGAACATGAATTTGTGTATGTCAAGGCTGGATCAGGCATAAGCTGGAGGACTGTAAAGAAGTATGAAAGTCAAATTATTTCAATGAGATTGCTAAATAATTTACTCTTCACATTTTATTGTAGGTTTATATTTTAAAACAAGAATCAATTATCTTATCATATTTTCTAATAACTTAGAAAATGAATGTTCCTGGCTTTTTTTTGGTTGGGAGACTATTTATGACTGCTTCTATTTCTTTAGAGGAAAAGGAACTGTATAGATAGTTAATCTGATCCTGATTTAACTTTGGTACCAGGTATCTGTCTAGGAAGTTGTCCATTACATTCAGGTTTTCCAGTTTTGTTGAGTATAGCCATTTATAGTAGGATCATATGGCTTTAGTGCAGAGTTCTATCAGACCTTCAAAGAAGACCTAATTCCAACTCTCCTCAAACTACTCCACAAAATAGAAATAGAAGGTACTCTACCTAATTCATTCTATGTAGCCACAATTACTCTGATACCTAATCCACACAAAGATCCAACAAAGAAAGAGAATTTCAGATCAAATTCTCTCATGAATATTGATGAAAAATACTCAATAAAATCCTCACAAACCGAATCCAAGAACTCATCAAAACTATCATCCATCATGACCAAGTAGGCTTCATCCCAGGGATGCAGGAAAGGGTTAAGATATGGAAATCCATCAATGTAATTCAATATATGAACAAACTCAAAGACAAAAAATACATGATCACATCATTAGATGCTGAAAAAGCCTTTGACAAAATCTAAGACCTATTCATTATAAGTCTTGGAAAGATTAGGAGTTCAAGGCCCATACCTAAACATAATAAAAACAATATACAGCAAACCAGTAGCCAACATCAAACTAAATGGAGAGGAACTGGAAGCAATCCCACTAAAATCAGAGACTAGACAAGGCTGCCTACTTTCTTCCTACCTATTCAAAATAGTACTTGAAGTCCTAGCCAGAACAATTCCACAACAAAAGGAGATCAAGGGGATACAAATTGGAAAGGAAGAAATCAAAATATCACTATTTTCAGATAATAACATAGTATATATAAATGACTCTAAAAATTCCACCAAAGATCTCCTAAACCTGATAAACAGCATCAGTGCAGTAGCTGGATAAAAATTTAACTCAAACAAGTCAATGGCCTTTCTCTACACAAAAAATAAATGGGCTGAGAAAAAAATTAGGGAAACAGCACCCTTCACAATAGTCACAAAAAATATGAAATACCTTGGCGTGAATCTAAATAAGGAAGCGAAAGATTTATATGATAAGAAATTCAAGTCTCTGAAGAAAGAAATCAGAATATGGAAAGATCTCCCATGCTCATGAATTGGCAGGATTAATATAATCAAAAAAGGCTATCCTAACAAAAACAATCTACAGATTCAATGCAATCCCCATCAAAATTCCAATTCAATTCTTCACTGAGTTAGAAAGGCAATTTGCAAATTCATCTGAAAAAAAAAAAAAAAAAAAAAAAAAAAAAAAAAAAAAAAAAAAAAAAAAAAAAAAAAAAAAAAAAAAAAAAAAAAAAAAAAAAAAAAAAAAAAAACCTATGATAGCAAAAATTATTCTCAACAATAAAAGGACCTCTGGTGGCATCACCATGCCTGACCTCAAGCTGTACTACAGAGCAATTGTGATAAAAACTGCATGGTGCTGGTACAGCTACAGACAGGTAGATCAATGGAATAGATTTGAAGAACCAGAAATGAACCCACACACCTATGGTCACTTGATCTTTGACAAGGGAATTAAAGCCATCCAGTTGAAAAAAGACAGCATTTTCAACGAATGGTGCTGGCACAACTGGCAGTTACCAGGTAGAAGAATGCAAATTGATCCATTCTTATCTCCTTGTACAAAGCTCAAGTCTAAGTGGATCAAAGAACTCCACATAAAAACAGAGACACTGAAACTTATACAGGAGAAAGTGGGGAAAAGCCTCGAAGATATGGGCACTGGGGAAAAATTCCTAAACAGAACAGCAATGGCTTGTGCTATAAGATCAAAAATTGACAAATGGGACCTCATGAAATTGCAAAACTTCTGTAAGGAAAAAGACACTGTCAATAAGACAAAAAGGCTACCATCAGATTGGGAAAGGATTTTTACCAGTCCTAAATCTGATAGGGGACTGATATCTAATATATACAAAGAGCTCATTTAGCTGGAAATCAAAAATTCAAATAACCCTATTAAAAATGGGGTACAGAGCTAAACAAATAATTTTCAAGTGAAGAAAAAAGAATTGGGTGAGAAGCACCTGAAAAAATGTTCAACATCCTTAATCATCAGGGAAATCAAATCAAAACAACCTTTTAATTCCACCTCACACCAGTCAGAGTGGCTAAGAACAAAAACAGCAGAGGCTGGCAAGGATGTGGAGAAAGAAGAACATTCCTCCATTGCTGGTAGGATTACAAGCTAGTACAACCACTCTGAAAATCAGTCTGGAGGTTCCTCAGAAAATTGAACATAGTACTTCCAGAAGATCCAGCAATATCTCTTCTGGGCATATATCCAGATGTTCCAACTGGTAATAAGATCACATTCTCCACTATGTTCAAAGCAGCCTTATTTATAACAGCCAGAACCTGGAAAGAACCCAGATGCCCCTCAACAGAGGAATAGATACAGAAAATGTGGTACTTTTACATAATTTAGTACTACTTAGCAATTAAAAACAATAAATTTATGAAATTCTGTGACAAATGGATATATCTGAAGAATATCTTCCTGAGTGAGGTAATCCAATCACGAAAGAAGTCACTTGATATGCACTCACTGATAGGTGGATATTAGCTGAGAAATTTAGAATACCCAAGATACAATTTTGCAAAACACAAGAAAATCAAGAAGAAGGAAGACCAAAGTGTAGATACTTAATTCCTTCTTAGAATAGAGAATGGAATAACTATGGAAGGAGTTACAGAGAAAAAGTTTGGAGCTAAGATGAAAAGATGGACCATCCAGAGACTACCCCACCCAGGGATCCATCCCATAATCAGCCACGAAATGCAGATACTATTGCATATGCCAGCAAGACTTTTTTGTAAGGACCCTGATATAGCTCTTTCTTGTGAGGCTATGCTAGTGCCTGGCAAATACAGAAGGGGATGCTCATATTCATCTATAGGATGGAACACAGAGCCCCCAATGGAGGAGCTAGAGACATTACCCAAAGAGCTTACGGAGTCTACAACCCTTTAGGTAGAACAAAAATATGAACTAAATAGTACCCCCAGAGCTCATGTCTCTAGATGCATATATAGCAGAAAACGGCCTAGTCGGCCATCATTGGGAAGAGAGTCCCCTTGGTCTTATAAACTTTATATGCCCAGTACAGGGAAATGTCAGGGCCAAGAAGTGGGAGTGGGCAGTTAGAGGAGCAGGGCAGGGGGAGTATATAGGAAAATTTCAGGATAGCCTTGGAAATGTAAAGAAAGAAAATATCTAATAAAAAAAAAGGAAAGAAAATAAATGTTGACTTTATTTAAAACTATATTCTGGTGTTACTCTTCTGTGTGCTGATATTTTTATTTGGTGTTCCAAAATAACTTATAATATTTCTTTACACATTCATATTGTTATATATATATACACACATTCACACACACACACACACACACACACACACACACACACACACACACGTGCATGTGTGTGTGTGTGTGTGTGTTTGTAAACTAACATTATAGCTTCTCATGTATTTCAGAAAAAATATTTTATGGTATAAGATACTTTTTTCTGTTAAAATATGAAAAAATTTTATATGTGACATAATAAGTGTTAATATATTGAAATGATTTCAAAAAACCACTATATAACATGGAATGTTGATACATATATGCAATCCCAGAACTTGGAAGGCTGAGACAAGAGGACGACTTCATGTTCAAGGCCAGCATATTCTTTGTAGTAAGTACCAGGCTGGCTAGTGAGTGTAGTGAGATCCGCTTTCTCACTCCCCACCCCTCCCCACTCTCTCTCCCTCTCACACACATGAACAGAAGTATATTATCTGAAAATATTATATTAAAAATTAAAATGCTGCCGGGCGTGGTGGCGCACGCCTTTAATCCCAGCACTCGGGAGGCAGAGGCAGGCGGATTTCTGAGTTCGAGGCCAGCCTGGTCTACAAAGTGAGTTCCAGGACAGCCAGGGCTAAAGAGAAACCCTGTCTCGAAAAACCAAAAAAAAAAAAAAAAAAAAAAAAAATTAAAATGCTTTAAGTTTGATAATTAGCTTGCTAAAGAAATATAATATCCGTGTTTTAGTCCCTGGAAGCTCCCAGGGGTCTGAGTTAGTTGACACTGTTGCCATTTCTTTCAGTTCCTTCGGTAATTTCAATAATACACAGGGTGGTCTGAGACCCACCCAACCCATAGCAAATAAGTAGCAGAGGATAGCCTTATCTGTCTTCAGTGGGAAACTATTTGCCTAATCCCATAGAGACTTGATGCCCAAAGGAAGGGGGTTGGGTTCAGGTTCCATCTCAGAAGGAAAGAAGGAAAAAGGGAAACCTTTCTGGGCAGGAGGGCTGAGAGGGGGCAACATTTGTGATGTAAGTAAAATAATTAATAAAAAATTTAAAAAGTTTCTTGTTATATTAAAAAAGAAATATGATATTACACATTGTATTTTAGAAGATTATTTTCTAAAACAGTATATCAAAATATAAAAATTAAATATATGATAAGCTTTGATTTGTATTTCTACCCAGAAGTCCTGTTTTGTTTCAGAAGACAGAAGTATGAACTTGAAATGTAGTCAATCTCTTATTGTTTATAGATTACATTATCAGTATTTTGAAAGTTCTAAAAGAACAGACAAGAAAATGTTAACAATAATTAAACTCAAAATATCTTAGATGTATCTGGAAAATGAACACATATAAAGAAACTGCCCTACCCTATTGATACTAGTAACATTGTATTAAGTACAAAGGAAAGAAGTGAGCTTAGAAATGGAAATATTCAGCTTAACTTGTGGATAAAAAAATTAAATATTGTTTCCCAAAGCCAAAATTACCAACCTCTACTCTCACCTTATAATTAACTGACTTATGTGTAACACTTTTTGCAAATATTTTTTATTAGATATTTTCTTTATTTACATTTCAAATGCTATCCCAAAAGTCCCCTGTATCTCCCCCCCCCCCTGCTCAAACCAATACACTATTGCATATGCCAGCAAGATTTTGCTATTTCGTATGAGGCTATGCCAGTGCCTGGCAAATACAGAAGTGGATGCTCACAGTCATCTCTATGATGGAACACAGGGCCCACAATGGAGAAGCTAGAGTTAGAACCCCAGGAGGTGAAGGGGTATGCAACCCTAGAAGAGGAACAACAATATGAACTAACCAGAACCCCAGAACGTGTGTCTCTAGCTGCATATGTATCAGTAGATGGCCTAGTCGGCCATCATTGGGAAGAGAGGCCCCTTGGTCTTGCAAACTTTATATGTGTAGCATTTTTAAGCATTGTTTTAGTTTAATTACTGAGACTTGGATAAAATGCCCTCAAAAAGAAACTTGGGGAGATAGGGTTTTATTTCAGGACTCAGGTTCATTTTAGGGATGTCTATATAGAAACTGCAATAGTCAATCACATTATATGCCCAGTAAAGAACATCTATAAATGAATGCATGTATGCTAACTTAAGTGCTTAAGTGTAGATGCTCAGCTCAATTGATGTACTTTTACACAATTACAACCCTCTTCTTAGGGAATGATACCATCCATAAAAGGCTCATTCTTCCCATATCAATTGACTTATCTACTATAGACATTTACACAAGAAAACCAGATGAAAACAAACCCTCATTCAAACATTTTATAGGTGATTCTATCTTGTTTGCATTTGAAAAGCTAACCATTATAAACCCTATCCTCTACATATATCCACAGATAAACCTGGATATAGCTGAAGATACTAACTTTTCATATGCCAATGTATTAGTTTTAACTGAAGTAGTCTCCTACCTTCCATGATAAATGTACCACTGTCCCTAATCTATTCATTTTTGTCCTCTTATACCTAGTCAAATGGAAAACATCTTGCTCTTTTTGTGGAAATGACAGGAACATAATTCGTGAATTAGAAGCTAAGTATGGCATATCTACGTCAATATCTCTCAAGGAATACTTTCAGTATCCAACTTTTCCTATTGACTACATACTATAACCAGATGCATGCCATGTCTTAGCAGGGCTCTAGAGATGAGGTTCAAAATGTGGACCATGAGAAGATATACTACACTACCCAGGAAATTCTTGAATTTACTAATTCTTTCATGTAAAACCCTAGGAAAATATTAGGGAATAGATTTTAAGAGTATGGAGTAACTGGAAAAGAAAAAGAGAAAGCTGAATAAGCTGATTGCTTTTAAATAGGTCCATTTGAGGCAGTATAAAAAGAATTAAAGAGACATGGGAAGAAAACAGAAGCCTTTTGCCTGGAATTTTCTTGACTTCCCTGCTGATAAGAGCCACAGAGCCAGGAGACTTCAAACACAACTAACTAATAGGGAAATTTGCCTACAGAAATAACATGCATCCTCTTAAAACTGTTTGGGCTTACTTAGGGCCGAAAAGTAACATGTAACCTCAAATTTTAACATTTTCTCAGGATCCTAAAGTTATCTGTGATTGTCTGGGCCCCAAAGAATACTAACTGTAATTTTTACACTATTCTCCCACCCATCAATTTACTCTGTACCTTCAAACTTTGTCTACAAAAGAAAACAGATTTTTTTTTTTTTAACTTTGTTGTAGACTATACTTTTGAGCAGGTTTTTTACTCAGGGTTTCTTAGCAACTTTTAAAAATGTAACTTAAAAGCTATCCAAGCTCTGTATGTATTATTAATACACCAAAGAGAGCCTCTCTTTTGAGAAGCCCATACTCAACCTTGAATATATCTCATTTTTTCTAGCATTTCATTTTCTTGTCCCTTATGCTTAAAATCTATATTACAATATCATACTAAATTTGCACTCTGTCATATAGGTCATTGCTAAAAAGAGTTCAGTTTATTTGTTTGTTGGGAAAAGTACCATTTCAGGCTACAAGACAACAATGAGTAACAATGCTTCAAGCACTCTAACCCTGGACATATTGAGACAAGATTCTAGGTTTTTTGTTGCACTTCTTGGAATTAAACAAACAAACAAACAAAAACAATGACAGTGCCATAGATTAGTTGGATGATCCATGGGTCAAAACTTTTTGTATTATAAATGATATGGAGATGGCTTAGTGCTAATTAAAAGATTTGAAGCTCAGAGGAAATGAAACACTGGAGAGGACTCATCATGTTAAACAAATTCACTCAAAATGGAAACCTACAAAAGAAGATACCTTCTTAGCACCTCACAGAACATTCTTCAAAATTGACCACACACTTGTTCAGAAAGCAAGGATCAATTACAGGTAAAATAACCCCTTGAATCATAGCAGATCACGATAGATTAAAGCTACATTTCAACAACATAAGAAACAACTGAATGCCTCCAAACTCATGGAAATTGAACAACCCTTTACTGGATGACTATTGGATAGAAGAATAAAGAAAGAAATTAAAGACTTTAAAGAAATTGGTGAAAATGGATGCACAAAATGCCAAATCTTGTGAGATATAATAAAATCAGTGCTCAGAGGAAATTTCAAAGCACTAAGTGTATACATAAAGAAATTGGAGAGATATCGTATGAGAAACATAAAAAGACACCCAAAAGCTCTAGAAGAAAATGTAGCAAAGACATACAACATGCAGCAATATCAAATTGAAGGCTGAAATCAATAAAATAGGAACAAAAAGACCAGTACAATCAATAAAACAAAGATATCTTTTTTTTTTCTGAAAAAAATCAGTAAAATAGATACAAATTTATCCAAGATAACTAAAAGATAGATAGAATATCCCAGCTAATAAAATCAGAAGTGACTGGGTGTGGTGGCACAGGCCATTAATCCCAGCACTCGGGAGGCAGTGGCAGGCAGATTTCTGAGTTCAGTTCCAGGCCAGCCAGGTCTACCAAGTGATTTCCAGGAGGGCCAGAGCTATACAGGGAAACCCTGTCTCAAAAAAATTAAATTAAATTAAATTGAATTAAATTAAATTAAATATAAAGAAAAATAAAATCAGAAGTGAAAAGTCTATATCAACAGATATGGAAGAAGTGCAAAGCTCATTAGTTTATACATTAAAAGTTTGTACTTCATAAAAACCTAAAGAAATGGATTTGATATATACCACTTACATGTAGAGAGCCGCGCCCGAGCTGGTTCTGCCTCCCGTTCCGCTGTTCCAAGATGGCGCCGACATCCTGTCAACACCCCCAACCTGGGACAAACAAACAAGTTCAGTGCGCATGCGCTCGTTACAAAGCCCCGTAAGTCACCCCCCATCCCGGGGCGTAACTTGAGGTAATGGGCAGTCAGCCAATCCTGACGACACACGTCACACTGAGGTGTATTTAAGCGGAAACCATTTTGGGCTCACCCTCTTTCTCCACATGGTGTAATAAAGGTATGCTTGCAGAAGGATTCTGGTCCACGTCCCTTCTTGCCAGCGAGGTGGTAATGTGGCCATTTACACTTACATATGTTTAATCAAGTTCAGATAAACAATTAAATAGACATATAATCCTTAATGAATAAAAAACAGTTATTTAAAGTCTTCCAACCAAAAATAAGTTCATGGAGAGGAAATATCTGAACAAAATATCCCTAAATTCTCAAAGATGAAGTAATCCCAGTACTCCTCAAATTATTTCACAAAATAGAAACAAAAAGAAAATTATCTAATTCATTTCTGTTGTTAGAGTCACCCTGTTCCACAAACCACCAAAACATTCAAGAAAGAAAGAGAATTATAGACTGATTTCCCTCATGAAATGAACATAGATGCAAAAATACCCAATAAGAGACTCACATAACAAATAGAAAAATACACCAAAAGTTCATTCACCATGGTCAGGTAAGTGTCATCTCAGAGATGCAGAGATAGTTCAACATATGAAAACCTAATCAATGTAATACACCATTAAATCAAACTGTAAGGAAAAGAATCCACTCCCGATCATTACCTTAGATGCAGAAAACATCATTTCAAATACCAACACTCCTTCATGAGAAAAGTTTTGGACAGAATAGAGGTACAAGGAATATACATAAATATAATAAAGGAAATTTGACAGCAAGATTACAGGCAATATCAAATTATGTTGAGAGAAACTCAAAGAATTCCATTTATATCAGGAACAAGTCAAGGATGTGCACTTTCTCCATATCTATTCAGTATAACTGTTGAAGTTCTACCTAGGAGAATAAGACAAATGAAAGGGATAAAGGGGAAGCAAATTGGAAAGGAATAAATGAAAGTATCATTATTTGCAGGTATGATTGTATAATTATGTGACTCTAAGAATTCTACAGGTAACTCGTACAGCTAATAAAAATCTTCAATGTAATGTATGGATACAAGATTACCTCAAAAGGAAAAAAATAATAAATCAGTAGTCCTCTTATATATAAATGAGAAATAGGCTAGGAAAGAAATCAGAAAAACGTGTTAGCTACAATAGCCACAAATAATATAAAGTATATTGGGATAACTTCAACCAAGAAAGTAGAAGACTTGTATGACAAAAACTTAAAGTACTGAAGAAAGAAATTTAGGAAAATATTTTAAAAAATGGAAGTACCTCCCAAGCTCAAATCAAAGATTAGTAGGATTGACAGAGTAAATATGGCCATTTAGCCAAAAACAATTCAAAAGTTAAAGATAATCATCAAAATTCCAACACAATATTTTATATATCTTGAAAGGAAAATATGTAATGTCATATGGAAAAACAACAACAATAACAGGATACCTAAATCTGTCATGTACAATAAAAGAACTGAAAGTATCACCATCATTAATTTCAAGCTGTACTAGAAAGCTATACACTAGGAAAAACCACATGGTACTGACACAAACGCAACATGTTTGTCAATGGAATCAATTTGAAGAATTAGATCCCAGCACTTAGGAGGCAGAGGCAGGCGGATTTCTGAGTTCCAGGCCAGCCTGGTCTACAGAGTGAGTTCTAGGACAGCCAGGGCTACACAGAGCAACCCTGTCTCGAAAAACAAAATCAACAACAACAACAAACAAACAAACAAAAAAACAAGAATTAGAAATAAATCCACAAACCTAAGTACACCTTGTTTTTGATAAATAATGCAGAAATACACTCTGAAAAAGAAAGCATCTTAAACAATTAGTGCTGATCTAACTGGATTTCTGTGTGTAGAAGAATTAAAAAAACTAGAAAATAAAAGTCCTAAGTAATGTAACCCAGGCCAAGAAAGAAAAACATGGTAAGTATTCACTTATAAGTTGATATTAGCTCTTAAGTAAAGGATAATCATGCCAAAATCCACAGACCAGAGAAGTTAAATATGTAATTTAATATTCAAGGAATAGGTGTAGGGGACCTCCCTAAGATTCAGAAATTGAATATATTTTGTAGACAAATGGGGGGGCTGATGGAGATGGGAACATGGTGGGTCAGGTGGTAGTTAAAAAAGAGTACTGGGAGAGACTGTTGAAGTTTGTGAGTATTTCAGGGCAATTTGGAAACAAAATGCAGGGGAAATTCCATGGTGCCTAGTGAGGGTAACAGCAAAGACCCCTAGTAATGGGGGATAAGGACACTGAACTGGTCATCTTCTGTAACAGTTCAAGAAGTCCAGAGTTAAGACTAACTAGGACATCAATCCAGCTCTAGAACCTCTGAACTATCATTTGCTCTGCCTTCAAGATGTGTTAGGGTAATGGTGACACATAATTTCTTGGAGTGGTCAATCAATTATGGGTCTTACTTGAGGCCCATTCCCTGAGAGGATGCGCATGCCTGACACCGGACACTTCCTGGATAGCCAGGAACCAGAGACTGATTAGCCCAGAGACATAGGATAGAACCAAACAACAACTGGCAGAAATATACATAGAGAGAGACAGAAAGAGACAGAGAGAGAGAGAGAGAGAGAGAGAGAGAGAGAGAGAGAGAGAGAGAGAGAATGAAATGATAGCTAACGAGAATTCTTCCTTACTCATATACCTGTGCCTAGTTAATAATCTTTAGAGAGACTTCATTCAGCAACTGGAGAGAACAGATACAGAAATTCACAGCTAAATATTAGGTGGTATTTGGATAACGCCATGGAAGAGGGAAGGACTGTTGTAGTCAAAAGGAATGAGGACATCATGAGAACATAGCCTTAGAATCAAGAAAGCAAAGCTCAAAGATACTCAAAGAGATTGAAGCAACAATCACAGAGCCTGTATGGGTCTGAGCTAAGTCTTGTGCACATGTGTAGCATGGTGTTCTTATGGAACTTTAACAGTAGGAGTTGAGTGTGTCTCTGACCATTTTGCCTGTTTTGTGGACTTCTTTACTTCTACCAAGTCTACTTGTCCAGTCTTGATATGAAGGTTTGTGCCTAGTCTTGTTGTAGCTTGTTATGTATTGTTCAGTTGATATCCCCTCTAGCTTGCTCTTTTCTGTAGGGAAATGAGAAAGGAGTAGATCTAGGGGAGAGAGGATGTATAGAGGAAAAATTGTGTTAAGGATGTAATGTATGAGAAGGATAAGGAAAAACAAAACAAAAACATTTTATATTAAAATTAACTGAAGATCCAAAACAAATGGAGAAATTTCTGTATGTATATGCCCTACAATATTAATCAAGATGAAGTATATGATTAATATAGAGCTATAGAAGCCAATTAGATAGAAGTAATCTCAATTTGTCAACTTATAAAAAAGCCTAGGGTCAGAGGAATTCAGTATAGAATACTACCAAATGGTCATAAACAGTAACACCAACAAACCTTAAATTATTCTCTAAAATAGAATGGCATCACATCCAAATTATTTTTATGAATCCAGTATTCTTATAGTACCCAAACTAGAGAAGGAGCCAGATTAAAAAAAAGAGATAGAGAATTATAAACCAATTCTCTGATGAACATACAGACCAAAAATATTTGCATTACAAACCAAAATCAAGATAACATTGTAAATATCATCCATCTACCATGATCCAGAACAATACAAACATGTTTACCTGCCTCCCTCTCACTCAACATATTGCTTATAGTCTTAGCTAGAGCAAAAGGACAAGAGAAGTTGATAAAGGAGATATAAATAGGAAAAGAAGATATCAAAGTACCCTTATTTGAATAGGAAAATTTTATATATTGTCTCTAAAAGACTCTAAAGAATCCACCAGAAATGACCTAAGGTAGACTTATTAAACACACGTGCACACACACACACACACACACACACACACACACACACACACACACATGTTCATGGATAGGTAAAGTTTATACAGAGTAAAAGCCAATCCTACCTAATACCATCTACAGATGCAATGCATTTCTCATCAAAATTCCAAAGCATTTTTCACAGAAATTTAAAAACAAATTCTTAAATTTCATATTGAAAATCAAAACACCCAGGAAATCCAAATTAACCCTAAACAAGGAAACAAAATAAATAAAAATTAAAACACAGCTTTAAGTATTACAGTTCAAGATTTAATTTACCTTATAAAACTAAAGGAACATAACCAGCATGGTACAGGCATAAAAATACACACACTGATCAATGGGATATAATTGAGGTCCTGGCTATAAGTTCACATACCCACAGACAGGTGATTTGTGATACTGATCTGTAGTGTAGATACTAAAATACATACTTGAGAAAAGACAGCATCTTTAGCAAATGATACTGGGAAAACTGGACAGTTGCATGTTTTGAATAATGAAATGATATTTCAGTAATAATGAAATAATCATTTATTATCATCCTCCAAACAAATTGGTTCCTAATGGATCAATGGGGTAAGAGTTAGACCTGAAACCTTTAAACTGTCCTGTTGAGATTGGATTTGGCCGGTGATTAGTTTTCTTCAAGACTGCCTCCTTGTAGGTCAACCCTATTCTAGTGAATGGCCTCAATTAAAGAAGTAGTTGAACAGCACAAATTGGAGTCAATAGGTTATTAATATTTAAAAAGGAAATAAACCTAAATAGAAAAAATGACTTATGAAAAAATACTAAGAACATGTTTTGGAGGAAAAAAGTATTTTCTTTTTTAAAATTTTTTTTTTTTATTTTTTTTAAATTTTTATTTTTTATTTTATTAGATATTTTCTTTTTTACATTTAAATTGCTGTCCCAAAAGTTCCCTATACCACCACCCTGCTTCCCTACCCACCTATTTCTACTTCTTGGCCCTGGCGTTCCCCTGTACTGGAACATATAAACCATACAAGACTAATGGGCCTCTCTTCCCAATGATGGCTGACTAGGTCATCTTCTGCTACATATGCAGCTAGAGACATGAGCTTTGGGGGTACTGGTTAGTTCATATTGTTCTTCCAACTATAGAATTGCAGACCCCTTCAGCTCCTTGGGTACTTTCTCTAGGTCCTTCTTTAGGGCCCCTGTGTTCCATCCAATAGATGACTGTGAGCATCCACTTCTGTATATGCCAGGCACTGGCATAGCCTCACAAGAGACAGCTATACCAGGGCCCCTTCAGCAAAATATTGCTGGCATATGCAATGTGATAGCAGATGCTGGTCATTATGTGGAGAAAGAGGAACACTCCTCCATTGCTGGTTGGATTGTAAGCTTGCACAATTACACTGGAAGTCAGTCTGGCAGTTCCTTAGAAAATTGGACATAGTACTACAGGAAGATCCAGCAATACCTCTCCTGGGCATATACCCAGAAGATGCCCCAACTGGTAATAAGGGCACATGCTTCACTATGTTAATAGCAGCCTTATTTATAATACCCAGTAGCTGGAAAGTATTTTCAATAGAGAGTATTTGAAAAATTGAATGCTCAAATGCAGAGTAATTAAGTAGGCATCTTTTCTCCCATGCTAGAAAAGTGAAATCTTATCTACCAAGAATTTTTAATAATCTATGATACTTGACTCCAAAACTGATTATTTGAGTTTCATTCACAAGGATCATGCATGGTAGAAGATAATTAACTCAGGTAATTTTACCTGACTTATATGTGTATGCCATAATACATGTAATCACCCTAACACTCAAAATAAATAAACAAAATATATTAAAACATTTTTAAATGAACTCAAAATAAATTCACTACATAAATATAAGTAAGACTAGAGCCTAAAAATACTTGAAATTAAAAAAAAACAGAAAAATAGTTATTTCTTTTGATATGAACTTTTTGGACAATACTACAAATGCACAAAAAAAAAAGCAAGCAGTAGAAAGGAGGATTACAACAAACTAAAAATTTTAGCAAATAATAATTAAAATGAAGAGGCCACTGACAACACAGGGGAAAATATTTGCAATTTATGCATGTAACAAGGGGTAATATATAAAATTTATAAGAAACATCTTTGGGGCAAAATTTGAAAACAAAACAGTTGAATAAAATACTGAGTACTAAATAAGTATTTTTGACAAGAAGGCATACCAGCAAAGTATATGAAAAACTGCTCAAAATTGATAATCTTTAAAGAAATTCAGGGAAATACCACAAGATAAGGGTTCATCACCATTTTCGAAAATAGGTATAATCAAAAGATACTAAATCTAACAAATGCTAGATGGGATGGTAGAAAAGAAGAACCCTTAATAATGCTGTTGGAAATGCACATTGCTGAACTGCAATGTAATATACAGGTTCTTTTAAAAAAATAAGAATATAACTAACTACCTTATCTCTAGCTAAAAAGAGATAAGGATGACACTAAAATTAGGATGCAAAAGAAATGTGAATACTCTCCTATTAATTGTAACATCTCAGAAATTTTAAATGCATGAAGAAAATGTGAAACATGTGGATACTTTATTAAGCTATGAAAGAATTCCTGTTAGTCATGATATGCATGAGAGTAAAGTTAATCATGTTAACTAAAGTAAGATAGGCACAGAAAGACAAGCATGTCATAATCTCACTTGTATATGGAATCTAAAATTATTGATCCCATAAAAATGTTGAATAGAGTGGTGGTTTCCAGAGGCTAGAAAAAATGAGGAAAGGGAAAGATGCTAAACATTGGCTAATGAATATAGAACTAAGTCAAATAGGGAAAAGTTGGGTTGTGCTCTATCAAAGTAAGGTAAAAATAACCTTCACATTTCTGTTAGCTCAAAGAAATGACGTTGAAAGATTTCATCATGAATAAATAATAAATGATGAATGTTTGAAGATATATATCATACTTTAACATTGCACAATTATACAATGTATACATATATTGAAATATTACCCTATTTATTTATGTAAGTCTTATATTTTTTGAAAAATTACTCAAATTAGATTTCATTTGGATACAAAAGATATTTTGGGTTTTTTTTTTTTTTTTTGGAACTTTTATAAATCAATTGGATTATTCAGATTGAGAGAAGTTTGCCTTTTTTAAAAAAAAAAAATTCTAGTTAATTAAATGGTGCCTTGTAGTGCACAATGCCAAAATGCTCCAGGACAATATATATTACATATACAAAATCTTAAATACATGAACAAAAATTAAACACCTCAACTCAATTCCATGGGTTATATGAGAGTCACTTCTCCTCCTTCTCCTAAAATCTCAAATATAGAGATTTGCCAAGAGGAGAGAGTCCAGTAGAAAACACCTGGAAACCCGAAAGCCTGATCACTACTAAAGTTCTGGAACACTGAGAACTCCAAATTTGGACTTCAAGGCAGCTATGCAACTCTGTCAAGGAAGGCGGACAGAACATGTTCTACATAAAAATGGCTTAGGAAGAACAACAATATGAACCAACCAGTACAACCCAGAGCTGTGTCTCTAGTTGCATATGTGGCAGAGGATGGCTTAGTTGGCCATCAATGGGAGGAGAGGCCCTTGGTATTGAGAAGATCATATGCCCCAGGAATGCCAGGGCCAGGAAACAGGAGTGGGTGTGTTAGGGAGCAGGGCAGGGGGAAGGTATAGGGGGCTTTGGAGATAGCATTTGAAATATAAATGAAGAAAATATCTAATAAAAATGCCTTAAAATAGAAAGAAAGAAAGAAAGAAAGAAAGAAAGAAAGAAAGAAAGAAAGAAAGAAAGGAAGGAAGGAAGGAAGGAAGGAAGGAAGGAAGGAAGGAAGAAAGAAAGAAAGAAAGAAAGAAAGAAAGAAAGAAAGAAAGAAAGAAAGAAAGAAAGAAAACACAGAGGACACTCTGCTCCCATTGTCACAACTGTGCAGCAATAAGCCAGGGCTTTCTGCTTTCTCCTATCTACCTGTGACTTGGTAAACATGGATCCAGTTTTCACCTTTTTATCCTTCCTTGAATGTAAGATATTTACAAGTATGCCCAAGCTGCTTTAAATGTGTTTGGAAACTGGGCAAATATTTGCAGTCTCTGGTCATCTGAACAGTGTGTCACCCTATGGGAATGGCAGATTTCTGAGTTCGAGGCCAGCCTAGTCTATAAAGTGAGTTCCAGGACAGCCAGGGCTACACAGAAAAACCCTGTCCCGAGAAACCAAAAGTAAAAAGAAGAAGAAAAAGAAGAAGAAGAAGAAGAAGAAGAAGAAGAAGAAGAAGAAGAAGAGGAGGAGGAGGAGGAGGAGGAGGAGGAGGAGGAGGAGAAGGAGAAGGCAGCTCTTGGTAGCACCCCAGGGGTCCTGGAACCAGGTAAGGACAATCCTGGGCCTGTCATGTTTGTTTGTCCCAGGAATGTTCAGAGGGAACTCTATCCTTCTATCAACACAATGTGGTCCCACAAGGCTCAGTTCAGAGTTTCTCAGATAAACAGCTTGATTACACATAGGGCCATCTTCTTCCCATAATACTGCTCCATGGGGGGAAAAAATCCTCATACCTTTTAGCAGACCCAGATGCCTAAAGTCTCTTTCTCCCAGGGATGTTTTCTCAGAGCCTCTGACAATTCCTTTCTCCCTTCATGCAAAGTCAACTGCCAGCCTGGCCTTTCCTCAGAGGTCTGATGTCTTTCTTTCCGTTCATTCTGGGCAGGTGCTTTTCCAAGCAATTTAATTATCAGTCATTTAGAAATGGCTAACTTTAATGCAGGTGGTATTTAAAATAAGTAGCAGAAGATGGCCTAGTCAGCCATCATTGGGAATAGAGGTCCCTTGGTATTGCAAACTTTATATGCCCCAATACAGAGGAACGCCAGGGCCAAGAAGTAGGAGTGGGTTGGTAGGGGAGCAGGGCAGGGGGAGGGTAGAGGGAACTTTAGGGATAGCATTTGAAATGTAAATTAAGAAAATATCTAATAAAAAATTTGGAGGCAGACCGCTGGCCCGCCCGGCAAGATGTCGCAGCTACAGATGAAACTCCTGCGCAAGAAGATCGAGAAGCGGAACGCCAAGCTGCGGCAGCGGAACCTGAAGCTGCAAGAAGCATCAGACACGAGCCTGACCCAACCTCAAAATGGAGATGTGCCTAAAGAAACAGGAAAAGGTGGAAAAGCAAAAAAGGTCCTGAAACATTCTGTGCCTGTGGGCTCAGCAGAAGCACAAAGTGGAGGCATGCCTGTGGAGACCATGGAAAATGCCAAAGTTAAAAAGTCACCCCAAAAACTTATGACTTTAGCCAGTGGAGAAGCAGCAGCAATACCGTCTCCTGATTCAGAAGTAAAAAAGAAAAAGAAGAAAAAGAGGAAAATGGCAAATGTTACTGGGCCTGATACAAAAAAAGCAAAAACTGAAGAACGTGCTGAGGCTTGTGAGGAAGCAGAAGATGATGTGAAAAAGGCAGATGACAGCGAGGTGCCCAGCCTGCCCCTAGGACTGACAGGTGCCTTTGAGGACACTTCATTTGCGTCCTTGTCTAATCTCGTCAATGAGAACACCCTGAAGGCCATAGAAGAAATGGGCTTCAAGCGCATGACGGAGATCCAGCATAAAAGTATCAGGCCACTTCTGGAAGGCAGGGATCTTCTGGCGGCTGCGAAAACCCACAGTGGCAAAACCCTCGCTTTCCTCATCCCTGTGATCGAACTCATTGTCAAATTGAAGTTCATGCCCAGGAATGGAACAGGAGTCCTGATTCTCTCTCCTACCAGAGAACTGGCCATGCAGACCTTCGGTGTTCTGAAGGAGCTGATGACACACCACGCTCACACGTATGGGCTGATCATGGGCGGCAGCAACAGGTCTGCTGAAGTGCAGAAGCTTGTCAATGGGATCAACATCATTGTGGCCACGCCCGGCCGGCTCCTAGACCACATGCAGAACACGCCAGGATTTATGTACAAGAACCTGCAGTGTCTGGTTATTGATGAGGCTGACCGTATCTTGGATGTTGGGTTTGAAGAAGAATTAAAGCAAATTATTAAACAGCACGCAGGCAAACCATGCTCTTTTCTGCCACACAAACTCGAAAAGTTGAAGACTTGGCAAGAATTTCTCTGAAAAAGGAGCCATTGAACGTGGGTGTTGATGACGACAAAGAGGTTGCCACGGTGGATGGCCTTGAGCAGGGATATGTTGTTTGTCCCTCTGAGAAGAGGTTCCTTCTCCTTTTCACATTCCTTAAGAAGAACCGGAAGAAGAAAGTGATGGTCTTCTTTTCATAATGTATGTCTGTGAAATACCACTATGAGCTGTTGAACTACATTGACCTTACCGTCTTGGCCATCTATGGAAAGCAAAAGCAAAATAAGCGAACAACCACGTTCTTCCAGTTCTGCAACGCGGATTCGGGAATACTGCTATGTACTGATGTGGCAGCTAGAGGGCTGGACATCCCTGAAGTGGACTGGATTGTTCAGTAATACCCTCCTGATGACCCCAAGGAATACATTCATCGTGTCGGTAGAACAGCCAGGGCCTGAATGGAAGAGGGCACGCCCTGCTCATCCTGCACCCTGAAGAGTTGGGTTTCCTTCGTTACTTGAAACAGTCCAAGGTTCCATTGAATCAGTTTGACTTCTCCTGGTCTAAAGTTTCTGATATCCAGTCTCAGCTGGAAAAACTGATCGAAAAGAACTACTTTCTCCACAAGTCTGCCCAGGAAGCATACAAATCCTACATACGAGCATATGACTCTCACTCTCTCAAGCAGATCTTCAATGTGAACAACTTAAATTTGCCTCAGGTTGCTCTGTCTTTTGGCTTTAAGGTCCCTCCTTTTGTTTATCTGAATGTGAGCAGCCATGATGGCAAGCTTAAGAAGAGAGGTGGTAGCAGGGGATTCGGCTACCAGAAGACAAAGAAAGTGGAGAAAGCCAAGATCTTTAAACATATCAGTAAGAAGCCAGCCGACCACAGGCAATTTTCACACTGAGGCAATCTGCCTTCGGCCTGGACTGACTTTGCTCAACTTCCCCCTTCCCCAGTACCCTTTAAAAAGAAACTTTATCACCTTTAGGATCTTTTTGTCTTTACTATGATGATAATATTTTATTTTTAAATACTTCCATAAAACAAATTTTATCACTAAAAAAAACCAACAAAAATTTTGGAAAAACAACAACAACAACAACCACAAAACATAGTTGTCAAGAGTTCCTAGTGTCCACTACATGGTTCAGGAATAATAACAAACCTACACAGCCCAGATGCAGGTTAGAGACTGTGGGTTGGGGAGGGTTGTTGGCTCCAGACTGCAGCCATCAAGGTTTCTTGGATTTGACCACTACTTTCTTAGAATGACAATCCCAGCAACCTTTTCCCCCATTTCAAATGTTGTTCCCTGTAAGAGTTTTCATGACATCTGAAGACTGCATTGTTTTCTGCTTTCTGGTAGCATTATTTGGATCAACTTCCATTTAAATCATATCAAAACATGGAGACTGTTATGGAAAAAATATACAAGTTATATCTCTTAGATCCTTTGGTTGAAACAGCATCAATTAGCCTACTTCTTTTTTTTTTTTTTTCCCCTCAGGGCCAGTTTATTCAGGCAAAAAACAGCAACAAACAAAACCAACCAACCAACCAAACAAACAAACAAACAAACAAAAAACTCCACAAGCTTGTGTACAACTGCAGGATGCACTATCCTGTGGTCAGCTCTGATACAACCTGAACAGAACAGTTCTAACTGACTTTTATTCTGATTGGTCCTAAGTGGATCTTATGGTTGTGGAATTTCTTTTTTTTTTTCAACTTTTATTAGATATTTTCTTCATTTACATTTCAAGTGTTATCAAGAAAGTTCCCTATATCCTCCCCCCTCCCGGCCCTGCTCCCCTAACCACCTGCTCCCACCCCTTGGCCCCAGCGTTCCCCTGTATTGGGGCATATAAAGTCTGCATAACCAAGGGGCCTCTCTTCCCACTGATGGCCAACTAGGCCATCCTCTTCTATATATGCAGCTAGAGACACGAGCCCAGGGGGTACTAGTTAGTTCATGGTTATTCTTCCACCTATAGGGTTGAAGACCCCTTCAGCTC
>LR753306.1:2353613-2374675 GCA_902729485.2 Mus minutoides | reverse complement strand
CCTTTAGTTTGATAGTCTTCCTTCTCATCTACTCCTATTATCCTTAAGTTTGGTCTTCTCATTGTGTCCTGGATTTCCTGGATATTTTGTGTTAGAATCTTTTTGCATTTAGCATTTTCTTTGATTGTCTTATCTATGCTCCCTATAGAATCTTCTGTGCCTGAGATTCTCTCTTCCATCTCTTGTATTCTGTTGCTGATGCTCATATGTATGGTTCCTGATTTTTTTCCTATGGTTTCTATCTCCAGGGTTAACTCCTTTTGGTTTTTCTTAATTGTTTCTACTTCCATTTTTAGGTCCTGGATGGTTTTGTTCCATTCCATCACCTGTTTGGTATTCTTTTCCTGTAACTCTCTCAGTATTTCCTCTTTAAATGCTTTTAGTTGTTTATATGTGTTTTCCTGTAACTCTCTAAGTTTTTCTTTTTTATATGCTTCTAGTTGTTTATCTTTGTTTTCCTGTATTTCCTTCTTATAGTCCTCCATCATCATCATGACCAGTGATTTTATATCCATGTCCTGCTTTTCTGGTGTTCTGTTGTATCTGGGACTTGATGTGGTGGGTGAGTTTGGGTCTGGTGATGCCAAGTACCCTTGGATTCTGTTGCTTCTGTTCTTGCACTTTCCTCCTGCCATCTCTGCCCGAGTAGACCTGGCATTGGTGCAGACCAGAAAGGACCCGCTGTTTTGCCCTGGGCCCTTATCAATCTCCTGGCTGATGTCTCAAGTTCCACGAGATTGGGCCGGAACAGAGGCTGTGTTCCCCTGCTCACCTCACTTCCATAGATAGCTTGGGGAGTCCCGAAAGAGCCTAAGAGAGTCCACAGAGCCTGAGGCCCGGGCCCTGAGCTCCTGATGTGGTCTTAAAGTCCTGGAGTTGCTGGGCTCAGAGGAAAGATGGCGGGGTGGTGAGTGCTCTGGCTGGGAGAGGCCCAGCCTCCGGTGGGGCTGAGTTCTCGGATCCTGCCCCTGGGGGCAACTGCTGACCCACTGCTCCCAACACCACCTCTGTACTGCACTCACGCGTAACCCCGATGTGATCTTAAAGTCCTGGGGTGTCCCTAGCTGTGTCTGCTGGGCTCAGAGGAAAGATAGCGGGGTGGTGGGTGCTCTGGCTGGGAGAGGCCCAGCCTCCGGTGGGGCGGAGTTCTTGGATCCTGCCCCTGGGGGCAACTGCTGACCCACTGCTCCCAACACCACCTCTGCACTGCACTCATGCCTAACCCTGATGTGATCTTAAAGTCCTGGGGTGTCCCTATCTGTGTCTGCTGGGCTCAGAGGAAAGATGGCGTGGTGGTGGGTGCTCTGGCTGGGAGAGGCCCAGCCTCTGGTGGGGCGGAGTTCTCGGATCCTGCCCCTGGGGGCTACCGCTGACCTGCTGCTCCCCACACCACCTCTGCACTGCACTCACGCTTAACCCCGATGCGATCTTAAAGTCCTGGGGTGTTCCTAGCTGTGTCTGCTGGGCTCAGAGGAAAGATGGCGGGGTGGTGGGTGCTCTGGCTGGGAGAGACCCCTAGCCTACTTCTTATACATAAGTTCATATAAAAGCAAGGAAGTTCCCTTCCTTATACTGTAGTAACTTCATATAAAGGAACTTAAATATGATAGTTCAAAATTTAACTTTATTTTATCTTGATACTATTTTAAAAGATTAATGACAAATTCAAGTATTACCTCTACTTGATTTCTGGTCATAGAATCAAATGTGAACACATTTAGCACCTGATTCAGAGCATTCAATCTTAGACTAACACTTCTGTGGGAAAAAAAAAGGCAGACAAATCTGCAACTGATTACAAAATAATTTCTCTTCATACTGAAAAATAATGATATCTATATTAAGAAGCACTCATCATGTTTCTCAAGTTTTCTCTTTCAACTTACCCTTTTGTTCCATTCTGAGTCCTTTTCTACATGATGGGCTTCAGGACACTTGGTCTGCTCTGCTGATATTCATCCCTTTACATTGGTACTTATACCTTTTGAAAATTCCATTGTGTGCATCACAATGATACTGTGAAACCTAGCAACAAAAGTACAGTCTCTGCGGAGTGTCACAATTTTAAATGGTAACCTGAAATCTCCTCTAGATGTGCATTAATAATTTAAGCTTAGAGATCCTGTGACCTTATCATTTTTTAACTGCCCCCTCCAATTTTAATTTGCCCTAAGATTGGAAAATGTGAAACAAACTACTACATAATATAAGATGGCTAGAAGTACTTGAATTCCTTATAATAACACATTCAGAGTATAAACCAAATGTGATCACATATGTTTTCACCATGGTAACATGAGTCATATCTATATGAACTTATACAATTCAAGTATTTATTGGATCTAGAAAAAAATCTACATGGGGAACCATGATGAAGCCACAAAACAAAGCTGGTACTGCCTTGAATCTCCATCATATCCTTAAAAGTGAAACAGAAAGTGATTGAGGCATCTATTTAATATTGACATCTGGCCTCCATATGCACAACACACACACACACACACACACACACACACACACACACACACAAACATAGAAACCTATGAACACATATACATTGTATTTTCCATCTGTTTTCTTACAGTGAGTTTGTTGTATCCTACCTTTCTCTCCATTTTCTTCCACAACTAACGCATTACCTAAATATAGCATAATGATAGCAGGGGTATGATATTTTCCCCTGTCAACTCATTGCTTGTCACTCTAGTACTTAGTCATATTTAGAAAACTCTAAAATTTAGTTAACAGGGATAAATATGCCCAACTTCCTAGTGGTTAACAGTATTTTGGCTAGTGTATGATAAATGTGTAATTTTCTTCCCAAAATTCCCAATTAAAAATATAGATAGATTGTTATTACAGTAAAAACACAGAAAATCACTATAGCATTTCTTTTTGTTGAATATAGACGTTTTGGTTTCCTCTTTCTCTACTCTTCCTAGTTCCTCCATAACTTGCCTCCTCTCGAGATCTACTCCCTTTCTGACTCTCATTAGAAAACAAATATGTTTCTAAGGAATAAAAACAAATCATAACAAAATAAATTATAATATGATTAAAATAAAAACTAACAAGTAAGTATTGGACAAAATAAACATAAGGAAAAAAGCTCAAGAGAAGGAACAAGCATCAGAGACCCACTCATTCAGACACTCAGGAATCCCATAAAAACACTAAACTAAAAGCCATAATCTATTCACAAAGGACTTTGCAGGGACACATGCAGCCCCTGTGCCTGCCGTCTCAGGCTCTATGAGTTCATATGTGAAAAATGACATAGGATACTTATGGTTTAGCATTAAAATATCCTGACAGTTGTTTATTCTGGTCCAATAAGCAGCAAGCATTCAGGTTTCATGTCAAGTGTGTGGATGACAAGTATAAGTTCTGAGCCTACTAGAGGACTTTACAATAAAGGGAAACTACTCATATTTTAATTTTGTTTATGTTTAATTTCATTTCTTCAAATATTTAATGTCGTATATTATTTTAGCTTCATTATCTTTCTATGATAAAACATTTGGGCCAAAGGCAACTTAAGGAAGTAAGGATGTATTTGGTTTATACATCTAGGCCACAGGTCACGACAAAGGGAAGTTAGGCCATTGACCTCAAAGCAATAACATGGTGGCAGGAACTATGGATGAATACCTCTCAGTGGCTCACACTCTTGCTGGTTCACTAGCTCACTCATAACTATATTTTTTATATAGCCCAAGACCATGTGTCTAGGGATGGCATTTCTCAGTTTGCTGGGCCCTCCTACATGAATTAATAATTAATATATTCTCCCTTAAACCAATCTTAACTAGACAGTTCCTCTCAGTGTTTCCTCTCAGATGACACTAGATTGTGTCAAATTGACAATTAAAGGTAACTAGGGTAAACATAAAAGATATTGTACAACTTTTAAAATTTGTCTTACTTTAGCTTCACCCCCCTCAATTTCAAGGAAGATTACAATGGATATTAATGTCTATGTTCATTAAGGATCAAACAGATATGATATATGTTTTAAATAACCCTAAATTTTAAAGAAAGAGACAATAAGACAATAGATAAAATTAAGATTAAAACATTTAGATAAAATTAAGATTATTCTATGATGCACAAAATAATTTTACAAATGTAGATTTATAGGTCTAAGCAGAAGCACCAAAACTTGATTTCTATGCATTGAAAGTTAATAGAGAGAATGGTATCAGCCCAGTATTACATGGATTGATGGCTTGGCAGTCAATTTTAGTTGTAAAAAATATTACTTCTTTGGATTCTGAATGGAGTCTGAAAAAGATTGAGAATGGCATGTCTAGACTTAGATATGCTTGCAGATGAAAAGCACATAAAACCCAGCACCATTTTTGAGGTCATTCTTTTCACTGAAAATACTTGCTTTTCATGTTGCAATGAAGAATCAGAGTGCAAGCCATAAAAAAAAAATCACAAACTAAAATTACCAGGAGAAAGCTAGAGAGAAGTAAAATGTGAAAGCAGGGTTAAAGGGAGATTGTGCTCCAATTGTGAGGCTTTCTTTAAGAAACATCAACAGTCATGTTCTGGTTTTTCCTACATTCCAAATAATGACATCCAAGTTAAATATTATATCCCACTTTGCTATTTTCAATCTATATTTCTTAAATTCTTTTTATCTCTATTTTATATCAGAAAGTTTATTTCTGATTGGTACAACCATAGCAAGTATTCCTCAGGGAGTCAGAGTAGTATGTTGGAAAATACATTCAATAGAGTTATCATCTATGTACAATTAAAGCTAACAATACTCTCTAAACTCTGTTTAGAGAGTCTTAAAATTCATGAACTCTATGAATCATAAATAATGTGAGTTAACCAGATATGTAGAAAAATTCACAGACTTCCTTATTGATCAGAGTATATATTGGCTTTTAATAAGTTCTCCTGAGAAATTTTATAAGTCTCATGCTAATTTTGAATAATTTATCTTTTGTTAGTGAGTTAATCAAATTTATAATTCGTTCTACCTATCAACTTCAGTCAGATAAATGTATTGCACTTTCTTGATTAATGATTAGTATGGTAAAGCTAGTCTCACTGTAGATGGTACTACCCCTGGTCCTTGATAGGAAATCAGGCTTATTAAGCCATGAGTAAGCAGGCCAATAGGCAATAACACCTAGTTTCTGCCTCCAGTTTCATGCTCTGGCTTTCCTTGATGATGAAATATGATCTCAGACTTAAACTTTACAATAAAGCCTTTATTCTCCAAACTTCTTTGAGTCATGGCATTAAATCACAGCAATTGAAATGCTAACTCCAACAGAATTTAATGCCAAAATCTAGGAATACTGTTGAACATATTTGGAGGAGGAGTGTGGAAGGAGTTGAAACGTTGTATTGGAAAAGTTGTTGGGAGTTTTGAACTTAATGTGTTACTGTGGAAACTTGCTGAAAGTAATGCAAACTATGGAGGGCTGGTTTGTAAATACTTGGAGAGAGTTAAATAATATATGTTTCAGTGAATTAAGAATATGTTGTTCTAGTTTGCTAGATTTGAAGAACCAGATGTCATTCATAAGAGACCAGTAGCACTGAAGAGAAAACTTGGCTTACTGAGACAGTTGATGCAGGTTAGATGGAGAAAGTGAAAATAAGAAGAAACCATACCAAGTAAAGAGCGTAAGTCTGAGGGCATTTTCCTCAGGGTGTGGACACAGAAACTGGGGTCCAATGTGGTCAAAAGCTGCATTTCAGGATGACCACTGACCTTTGCAGCATGTAAGAATCATTGAGATGGCACTGTTTTTGAAAGCATGAAGGGGTCATGGAGAGCAGCTGATGCTTGTCACTGTGAAGATTGGCTAGAATCCCTGAAAAGAGTCTTATAGAAGTAATTTGTAAAGGTGTAGTGTTAGCTGTAGTATAAGCCACAGGACTGATGTAGTAATGGTGAGAAATTGAGGCTTGGCATCAAGTGACAGTATCAGATTCTGAGAAGAAAGCCCAGGACAAGCTATTGGTGAAAGACTAGCCCATTTTCAGTGTAGACTCCAGTGTTTTTAGATGCCAGTACCAAATTATGATTGTCATGGACAGTATCATGAGAGGTGGAGCCTGCTTGAACCCAGGAGACAAAGTGCATAAGCTGTGGAAGCCAAAGCAAGAGAGGTGAAGCTGACAAGGCTTTGGAAGCTCTGAGGAACAATAGTGGGTCCCATGTATCAAACACCAAAATGTTTTACAGTGTTGCATTGATTTTTATGTGATTGTTTCCTGATTCATCCTTCTTGGAATAAGAAAGCATGTAAGTATTTTCTATAATAAAGTGCACCAAAGTTAATAAACTTTGAGCATTTTACAGAGATATTTGATATTTTAAAGAGACAACTTTAAAGGCTGAGAGATTTGTTAAATATTTTATATGATCATACTAATTTTAATATGAGATCTTTGGAATAAATGAGAAAGGAATTGTTAAGGTTTAATATGAATGTATTGGTGTTTCACAATGACAGTGAATCAATAGTTCTGCTTGTTATTTTTTTTTCAATTATACATAAGCTAGTTATCCAAGAGGAGGAATATTTATTGAGAAAAATGTCTTCATAAGATTGGTTTGTAGGCATGTCTGTGACACCACCTTTTCTTTGCCTGATATGGGAAGGCCCAGGCTAGTGTTACAGTGCCATCCCTTTGAAGATGGTTCTGAGTTATATAAGAAAGCAGACTAAGATAGCCCTGGTGGCCATGTTAGTAAGCAGTACTTCTCAATGGTTTATGCTTCAGTTCTTCCTATTAGGTTTCTGCAGTGACTTTCTTGCATGAATGACCACGACAGTAAGTTGACATAATGCCTTTCCTCCCAAGTTGCTTAAAGTAATGAAGGTAATGGTATTTCTCTCAGAAAATACAAAAAAATGGGGCATGTACTAATGATAAAAATTTTTAGAACCTTTAATAATTAACATCTGTAATACTCCCATTTCTTTTCTGCCATCAGGACAATGAGGTCAGGTCCAAAGTTGATTATGCAGAAGTGTCAATCCTCAGTGGTTTATAAACCTGATAACATCTGTCATGCTATTCAAAAGGGGAAGTATTTGCTTTACTAAATTGTTCACTTCTAAGAAGCCATAAAGTATAAAGAGAGAGCTAGGAAGGGTTATTAAGGTTCTTGATACTCCTTTTCAAGACATATCCCCTTTCTTAGTTAACCCAGGAAAGGGGATAACATTTGAAATATAAATAAAGAAAATATCTAAGGAAAACAACAACAACAACAACAACAACAACAAAAAGACATGTCCCCAATGACTTAGCATGCCCTGAATCAGAATTCTCTCCCACCCATACTTAATGGGATACATATCCAAACATTGAAAACATAGGCCATTAAAGGACATTTTAGATCCATATAATTTTATTGTTTTCAAGTTTCAAAAAGTACCTTTTCATCTCATAATGCAAAATAAATTTAGCACATACTAAAGATTCTCCAAGTCTTAAGAATATCTGCTTTCTTCAAACCATAGGTCCAAAATTTTCTCTGAGAGTCCAAAACTGTCCTTTTATATAAAAATCTAAAGAAGATGTAAGAAATTGTAAGACACAATGGAGTAGTGTTGACATTTCTACCTTTAAAAGATGGCATAAAAGAACCAAAAAGTAGAATCAATACAATGCAAAACTGAAAACAAGTAGGAAAAACAGCAAATTCCATAGTTCCATGTCAAGTTTGACAGTCCCTAGTGGCATGATATTAACTTCAAAGGCAATGCTAAGCCTTATGACCTTCCTGGCTACCCTGATGAGCTGTCTGCATTTTTGCCTCCTGTTTACTCAGGTAAGAATTCCAAATGCTTGGCATCTTTTAACCTTGCAGGGTCTCTATTGCAACAATGTCTCTCATCTTTCACTGGTCTCACATCAGAGGCTGTCAGGGACTTAGACACTGGCACACATTGCTTGCTTTCTGAGTAATTCTTTGGATTCTCAGGGGAAATTGAAGAACCCCTGACTCTTTCATTCTATATGACATCAAAGGTAGCATCAAGCACATGATCCCATGATCTACAGCTGCTGCACAATGTGCTTAGAACCACATTAGGATTGCCTGAAAAAATGCGGACTGCCTTGAGGGAAGAAGGGAAAGTGATTCCCAGGGAGCTAATTCTCTTGACATTCTGTGGGAGCAATGTGCCCCAGGGTTCTCTTTTCAAACAAGTATCTTTTAAAAGAAACCTACATTTCACACCCTTGAGCGTACAATATATTGGATATTGAACATTTATGAGCTGTCTTGAAGGCGCTTTGTCTACTGATGAAGTGAGGAAAATAATTGGATTTTTAAAAAGAGTGCTAATATTTTTAGGAAGTATATTTTCCTTGATAGTACTTTAAGCCTTAAGTAACATTATTTTTATTATTGAATGAATGATATGATGCCTTGGAATTTCCTTTGATAGGCAAACTAGTCAGTTACCTTTAATGTTAACATACCATAAAATCTCAGAATATGAACATAGTACAGTGTATTTTCATGACCTTTGCTCCCATTCTCAACAGAAACCTCTATTCTTCATGAGGTATCATGATCATAATCCTACTCTTACATATTTCTATCATTATTTTGGCATTATTCTTAACATAATAGCACATCAATTAGCAAATATGATTCCTACACCAGTTTTTTTCTCTAAAATTTCCAAACTCCTTTTCTAAACCAATGGCCAGAGCTTCCAATTTATACTATCAAGTATATTCACTAGAGTGAAGCCACTTACTTGTATCCATTCGCAGTATTAGATATCTGCTGCTATACCAAAATGCAAGAGAAATTAAATTTATACTAAATAAAGGTTTCATTTAGTTTACAGTTTCAAATATTTCAGTCCATGATCACTTGCTTTTAGTCTGTGGTGGCCTGGTATGACCTGGTAGAAACATAGTAGGGGCAAGCAGAGAAGCAGAGAGAAAGTCATAAGTCTTGAAACACTCTTCAAGAGCCTGTGAACAATGACTTAAATTCTTTCATCTAGGCTCAAACTTCTGAAACTTATACCAATAATATAAAAAGTTTCAACACAAGACCCATTGAGAAATTTTAAGATCCAATTATAGCATTCACTGTCTTCTGAGCAGAAAGCTCATTTTTCTTCACTTCTGGCAAAGAACTTTAGATTAACCAAAACATATACATTCATTTTTACAATGCCAGCAGCTAATAGACTTATGGCATAAAGAAGAACATGTGTTTAGAATTTTTCTCTTCTTTTGTTTTTTTTTCTAACTCTCCATTTTCTATTCATTCCAACATTGTTTACTTTAAGAGAAAAAAAAAAGTCTAAGTATCCTGGGAATTTCTGAGAAAAGAATTAAGATTTTATGATTTATTTTAGGTATAAGTATCCTATATTTGAGACTATCTTAGTTTAATATTTTGTTGCTATGATTATGTACTCTGGCAAAAGTAACTTAAGAGAAAAGGGTATTATTTTATTTAGCTCACTGTTTAAGATGAGGAAACAAGGCAGTTTGAGATTGAAGCAGAAAGAAACCCATAGCCAGAAAGCAAAGAGTAATGACTGTTTTGATGTTTAGCTTGCTCTCTGCATTTTCTGCAGTACAAGATGACCTACAGAGAGGGATACTCTTGTCCATAGATGAGTCTTCTTTTATAAATTATCATGATTAACAAAATGCCCCACAGGCATGACTAATGTTTATCTCTCAGGTGACTTTGCCAACATAAATCATTGTGGGTTCTTCAGAGAGACAGCTAAAAATGATGAGCAAATTGGACAGCCACAAATGAAAGAGTGAAGTGAATCATTTTAGCACACCAAATACAAAAAGAGAGAGACATAGAAATGACTCAGTACGTAAGAGCACATACTACTGGTTCAAAAGACTCAAGTTCAGTCCCTAGTCCCCATGTTGGGTGATTCACATCATCTGAAACTTTATCCAGCAGATGTAATCCTTTTTTGCTGAGCTCTGCTGGCAATTGCAAACACATTCACAGACACATACAGAAACATGATTTAAAGTAAAATAAATATTGTTTAAGGTACATGAAAGTTATAATTTAATTGAGAAAAATAAAACTATAAGCTTCTGGGTAAAAGACATGTAAAAAATAATGTCAATACAATACATTTGATTACTATCATGTAATTTAACATTTACAGTTAATTACTTCTCCTTGGCTTTCTTTATTGCCTTTTGTGTTTCACCTTTTCTATAAATTAAGTTACAATCTCATTTTTTGATCATACCTTTCTGGTTCTCTCTCTCTCTCTCTCTCTCACTCTCTCTCTCTTTCCCTGTGTGTATGTGTGTGTTTGTGAGTGCACACACACATTTGATAACTTAGAATACGATTATCCAACCCAATTCATTATAGACTAAATGTAATCCTACATTCCTTGGAATAAAAATATTCACACATGTTTGCACACACAAAATAAATTTAATATACTATATGAATGACTGTATTCAAATATATTCTATAACATGATAAATTTATAGTTGCCATTGCATTTGACAACGTAGAATATGATTGTATATGATTCTCCAACCCAATTTATTATAGACTAAATGTATTCCTACATTCCTTGGAATTAAAAATATTCACACATGTTTGCACACTCAGAAACTACATTTAATATACTATATGAATGACTGTATTCAAGCATATTCTATAACATGATAAATTTATAGTTGCCATTGCACTTTGTGTGTGTGTGTGTGTGTGTGTGTGTGTGTGTGCGCACACATTTGACAACTTAGAATATGATTCTCCAACCCAATTTATTATAGACTAAATGTATTCCTACATTCCATGGAATTAAAAATATTCACACATATTTGCACACACAGAAACTAAATTTAATATATTATATGAATGACTGTATTCAAATATATTCTATAACATGATAAATATATATTTGACATTGCACTTCTTATTGTTATACATTTGAAGTCATGTCTTCTGTGTAAAGTTAATAGCCATTCACAATATCCATGTGTAGGGATTGATTCAGGGCCGCAAAATTGCCAAATAAAAATTATATTATCAATAAATATATTTTTTACACAATTTTAATTGCAGAAATTCATTTGCAGAACTTATCTGTTAACATTGCTTTGTTATATTGAATTTAGCATCAAGATGATTAGTTTTGTATTTAGGTAATTTGTTCATATAGTACTAGGGAGAGCATATTAATTAAAATTTTTTCACCTGTAACTATCCTGTTTTCTCCAGTGAAGGCAATAACTTAGTGTTCTGTGCTGGGGATATTAAATCTTAGGGTTTTATATGGATGTATGTCTTAGATGAAAGATTTAAAATTGTTTGACCAGTCATTAAGGAGTTAATCATCTGGGAAATATGCAACATCATTGTTTACTGCTTAAAGGAGATTTCAATATTATGAACAATATTTTTTCATAATCTGTTTAAAAAAGAACAAAAATGAATAATATATATAAATACAGAGAACTGTTCTCTAGACCTGGGGTATGCTACTCTGATTCTTGATAGGTCAAGCTTTATTCTCCTTCAAGGAATTTGTGACAATTTTCTTGTTGCTCTAACTTTTTGGAACACATTTCTTCTATTATATTTGCTGTCTACCATTCCTCACAATGCCTATTTCCTCTTGACCTTGATTTTACAGGAAACTCATTTAAGGATAAATATAAACTTAAGGGTATATGCATATGCATTCTTCCTTAAGCTGTTTTTGTAATGGCATTTTGTCATAGCAATAAGGAAAATAATTAAACACTTCCTTTTACAGATAAGTAATGTTGAGAGAGAGATTTCTATGCATGGCTATGAGCTAAAAGTAAACATTACAAACAAAGAAAAGTTTTTTTTTTTCCATTTGTACAGAACAATTACATATTTTTGGACTCTTGAGCACTTAACTTCACATTTATAGCTTTCCCTTTTCTTCCTGTGAATGTTAAGAAAAAGATGACGGCTAAATAAGATATTTCATGTATGTCCTGAATGTTTTTTTCAATTTTTACTAGATATTTTCTTTATTTACATTTCAAATGCTCTCCTGAAAGTCCCCTATACACCCCCCTGCCGTGCTCCCCTAGCCACCCACTCCAAATTCTTGGCCCTGGCATTCCCCTGTACTGGGGCATATAAAGTTTGCAAGACCAAGGGGCATCTCTTCCCAATGATGGCTGACTAGGCCATCTTCTGCTACATATGCAGCTAGAGACATGAGCTCTGGGGGTACTGGTTAGTTCATATTGTTGTTCCACCTATAGGGTTGCAGACCCCTTCAGCTCCTTGGATACTTTCTCTAGCTCCTCCATTGGGGGCCTTGTGTTCCATCCAATAGATGACTGTGACCATCCACTTATGTATTTGCCAGGCACTGGCATAGCCTCACAGAAGACAGCTATATCAGGCTCCTTTCAGCAAAATCTTGCTGGCATGTACAATAATGTCTGCATTTGGTGGCTGATTATAGGATGGACCCCTGGGTGGGGCAGTCTCTGGATGGTCCATTGTTTAGTCTTACCTCCAAACTTTGTCTCTGTAACTCCTTCCTTGGGTATTTTTTTCCCTATTCTAAGGAGGAATGAAGTATCCACAGGTTGGTCTGCCTTATTCTTGATTTTCGTGTGTTTTGCAAATTATATCTTGGGTATTCTAAGTTTCTGGGCTTATATCCACTTATCAGTGAGTGAATATCAAGGACTTCTTTTCTGATTGGGTTACCTCACTCAGTATGATATCCTCCAGATCCATCCATTTGTCTAAGAAATTCATAAACTCAGAAAATATTTGGTTAATCTCATGATATTTATGCAACTCTTGTTCGAGAAAGCATGTATTCTCGGGCTAATCATTCTTTTATCTCACAGTGTTCATAGCTGTGTATGACTAATAATTTCTTTTTACCTTCACTAGATTGCAGAAATCCTTGCAGAACTGTGAAAGATAATTTGTATAGATAAAGCTTCCAGATCTATATCAGTTTGATTTTATGATGTTTCTGTTTCTCAAGTAGATGTTTCAGAAATAGGACCTTACCATCAATTTCTGCAGAGAAACCAAGATCAATGACCAAAGCCTGTAATGTTGTATGTATAATGGGGTGATGTATAGGATATCAGTGGCCAAGAAATTTTTGGAATACTTTAAAGTAGGAGATTTCTATATGCATTTTAAAAATCTTTTTTTATTATTTATTTTGTTATCATTTATTTCCCCTATATGCTCTTCTCTCGCCTACCCTTAACTTTCCCATCCAACTCTATCTGTGTTCTATTTCATTTAAATCACTTATATCAGTATATTCTATATACTCTCCTTTAAAGGATTCTTTCCATGACCTCTTAGTAATTTACTTACCTTTATGAGTATTCCAGATAAAACACATATATCTGGAGGTTTAATTATAAAAGCCACAGAGAAAAGAACAAGCAAATGCATTATTTCCTTTTGAGGCTTGGTTTACCTCACTCACAATGATTGCTTTCAGATCCATCAATTTATCTGCAAATATTATAATTTCGTTTTCCTTAGTAGTTAAATAATATTCAATATTGTAAATATATCATGTTTTCCTCATATGCTTATCAAATGATGGACATCTAAACTGTCCCCATCTTCTGACTCTTATTTATAGTAGGAACAATAGGATTTAGTTGAAGAGTTAGCCCACTGTTAAGAGCTCAGGCTGATATTGAGGAGAAATTAAGTTCAATTCTCAACCCATTTAGCACATCAGAACCACCCTCCATAGGATCCTTTGCCCTCTTCTGCCTTCTAAAAGCAATAGCAGTCATCCCCCAAATAATTCTTAATTTTAATCATATATCTCTACTCTCTGCCCCTCCATCCCTTCTCCCAATAAACCAGACCTTTCCCTGTCCTGTGTCAGCCTGCATCCAGTCTGTCTGCACAATCTACTGTTTCCCTTTCCTAGGGATATCCTGGTCTCCCCATAACGCAGAGCCCTGCCATTTACCTAACCTCTCTGAATCTACAGATTATAGCATGATTTTTAGCTACTCAACGGTTAGTATTCAGTTATAATATATACCTTATTTTTATTTTGAGTGTGAGTTACCTCACTTAGATGATTTTTTTTTCTATTTCCATCCATTTGCTTTCAAATTTCAAGACATAATTTTTGTAAGAGCTGAGTAATGCTCTATCGTTTAATGGACCACATATTATTTTTCCATTCTTCTGTTGAGGGACACCTATGAGGATTCCCGTTTATGGCTACTATGAATGAGGACTCAATGAACAACATAGTTGAGTAAGTAGTTGGATGGAATATTTTCAGGGATATGCCAACAGGCCGTGTTGCTGAGTATTGAGGCACTTCAATCAACAATTTTCTGAGATACTGCAATATTGATTTCCATAGTGGCTTCATATGCTTGTACTCCCACCAGCAATGGTAGAGTGTGTGCCTTGCTCCATAGCCTCATCAGCATGAACATTTTCTCCAGGTTTTTATCTTTAATATTCTGACAGGTATAAGATAGTATCTTAGAGGCACTTTGATTTGCCTTTCTCTGAAGGCTAAGGATTTTGAACAATTGTGAGCATCTCAGCCATTAGATATTCCTCTGTTGAGAATTATCTGTTTATATCTGCACTTCATTATTTTAAATTGGATTGTTTGCTTTCCATTTTCAGAAGTTCTTTATATAATTTGGACGTTAGTCCTCTATTGGATATAGAGTTGGTAAACATCTTTTCTTTTTAAGTAAGCTAACATGTTACCCAAATGACAGGGTCTGTTGCTCTACAGAAGCTTTTTATCAATTTAAGTAATTGTTGATCTTAGTACCTGTGTTATTAGTGTTCTATTCAGAAACCTGTCTCATGTGCTAATGCATTTAAGGTTATTCCCCACTTTCTCTTCTATCTGATTCAGTTTATCTGGTTTTATGTTGTCTTTGATCCACTTAGACTTGACTTTTGTGCAGGGTGATGAATATGGACCTATTTGTATCCTTATACATGAAGATATGCAGTTTGACATTCATCATTTGTTTATGATACCTTTTTTTTCCAGTGTATATTTATATATTTATGGCTTTTTTTTTCCTTCTGAAAAGCAATCAGGTTCCCACAGGTATATGGTTTAGGTCTATATCTTCAATTGGATTCCATTGATCAAAGTGTCTGTTATTATGCTAATGCAATGTGATTTTATTATTATAGATCTGTAGTTAAATTTGAAATCAGGGATGGTGATACCTTTAGCAATATTTGTATTGTACAAGACTGTTTTAACTATCCCGGCTATGTTGTTTTTCCATAGGAAGTTGAGAATTGTCTTTTCAAGGTTTGAAAAGAATTCTGCTAGAATTACATTGAATTTATAGTTTACTTTTAGCAGGAAGGCCTTTTTATTATGTTAATCTTACAGATTCATGAGCATAGAAGATCATTCCATCTTGTAATATCCTTGTAAATTCCTCTTTTAATGACTTGATTTTTTTTTTTTTTTTATCATACATGTCTGTCACTTGCTTGGTTAAAGTTACTCCAAGATATTTTACACTATTTGAGGCTATTGAAAAGGTTGCTATTTCACTGATTTCATTTTCAGTCTTCAAAACTTACCATTCTTTCTTCCAGTTTTTGTATGTTATTTGCGTAAAGTTTACCTCTGTAGTCCTCTTCAAATTCTAAATTGTTTTATTTCCAGAATTTCCTCAGTTTTTGGTTTCTTTATTGCTTTTATGTTTTTGTGTGATTTGTACAATTTTGTTTCCTTAAACTTTTTGGGGGGGGGGTCTTTAAGAGATTTCTTAATTTCCTATTGTTTGTACATGTTGTCCTGGAGTGATTCATTCATTTTCTCAAATGTTTGTGTTTTCCTGGAATTTTTTAAGGGACTTGTACATTTTCTTTTATGAACTTCTATCATCTTCATATAGTTTTCCTTTAAAGTTTTTTCTTGAGTTTCAGCTATATTGAGATATTCAAAACCTGCTGTGGGATGATAGCTGGGCTCTGGTGTAAACATTGCCCTGGCTATTATTGATGGTGTTTTTATAGTGGCAACTAGGTAGCTGGGTCTGTGATTATAGGTTTAGGTACTGACTTCTGGGTTTATCTTTCTGTGGTATTTTGTTCCTTGATTTCTGCTTTCTCCCTGGATTTTCAGAATATGTTGTCTATGTGTTGCCTGTTTTTCTGCCTGTTTTCTTGGCTAATGTTTTCATAAGTATTACTTACTGGTGTTAGAGGCTGGGAGAAGGGAAGGGAGGGATGGGGAGTGTATGTGAGATCATTATGAAACGTGGACAGGTGATACAGGAGGATGAAGCTAGTGTTCTGTTGCAGTGCTAGGACTAAACACTAGTATTGGGTCTCAGAGAATAGAAAGTGGAGAAAATACATGGCTAGCCTCCCTAGTCTTCAGAAAGGCATACCTTGTGTTTAAGGAGAGCCCAGGGATGTCTGCATGTGTTGGGGTCTGGGAAACAATGACAAGGGGATAGAAGTGTCCAGGATGGTGGGAAGATATATTAGACTTGAACAATAGTTCTTACAATATTCATGCCATCTCTTTTGTAGTGTACTCTGAGTTTGGGTATAAGAATTCAGTTATATATGTACCAGTTGACACTGAGTATGCCAGAGTCAGTTGTTCATTGCATTTTGACCAGTTGTGATTATTTATAATTATCTGTTATCTGTATAAAATGATGCTTCTTTGGGAGGGAAGAGAGGTTCATTTGATTGTTGTTATAAGGATAATATTTAGAACACACAGAAGTGATGGGGCTTTAGTGATATAGCAGTAGATGACTCTTTAGGGACAGTGGCTTCCTCAGATACAGGAAGTAGCTTTAGTTTTTAGTACTAGGCATCAAGTTCCTACTATTGAGTGGATCTTAAATAGAATTAGGAAGTTATTGTTTATCCCTCTATGTGATAGCTAATCTTGTTAACTTGATGACATTTGGAATCAATGGAACTTCAAGATTCTGAGCACACCTATGAGAGATTTTCCTAATCAGATTATTTGAAACAGGAAAATTCACCCTAAATCTAGATAACAGTGTCTGGTTGTTGTCCACATAAAAGGATGTGGAAGAAGAAAATTTTACTTTTTGCCTGCTACCCTTTATTTTACTGGCAAATTTTTCTGTCCTGTTGCTACAGCAGAATTGAATCCAGCTTCTTTCGGATTACAATACAAACTGAAAACCAACAGATCTTTAGGAATCCTAAAGGACTCTAGTAACAGTTTGGGGCTGCTGAGACATCCTGTTGGGAGTAAAGCTTTTGTCATTTACATTATCAAACAGATATTGTTGCACTAAGCATATATATTTCTATCAGTCTTATTCTTTGACAGAATTCTGACTAATATTTAAGGATATAAGTGCCACTATTTTGCTTTTTAGGATATATTTACTCATTAGGATATCTAGTAATTCTTGTGGTTCATAGACATTACAGATAATTAGAACAATTCATTGTTTCCCACTTGGCACTTTGCATATCTCCTTATGTTATTTCTGATACTGCATCTAGTCCTTAGGGAAGAATCTTCCAGGTTAATTCCTGCTTGATTCCAATTTCTATTTCTGAAGTGTATGATGTCTTATGTAACAGGATCTTACCTTCAACTTCTGGGAGACAAATACAGGAAATGGCAATGTGTTTGTCATATTTTATTGTCAATAAGCACAAATCTACTAACCCTTATGAAGAGAAAACCTCAATTGAATACTACCCTAGATCAGATGATGGCCATGAGGCAATATCTGTGAATAGGTTCTTAGCTGATGATTGGTATGACAGGTCCCAGGTCACTGAGGGCAGCATCATCCCTAGGCCCTGTCATACCAATTATAAGCTAAGAACCCATTCACAGCAGAAATGTGCTTCAACACTGCTTATTAGAAATCTCTCTAGGTGTCTTATTTTCTTATATTTTTCTTATAAAGCCCAGGCTGTCACCTAGAAAGACAATTAGTAAGCAGCGTTGACGCATGGTTCTGCTTCAGTTCCTGCTGGAGTTCAGGCCAAAATTTCCTTCAATGTCTGCCTGTGACTTAAAAGTATGAACCAAATAAAGTCTTCTCCCCAAGTTACTATTGATCATGATGTTTATCACAGAAAATCAAATTTTAATACATGTTATATGCATCTCTTTTGGATGTTTCTTTTTTAAATGTCAGTGTCACAGTGTCAATATTTATTATACTCTATAGAACTTTTATAGGAATTTTAATTAATTAAAAGATCAATTTGGAGAAGTTTAACATTTTCTGTGCCAATTATTTCAAGTCATACACATGATTTATATCTTTATTTCTCTAGTCTTACTTTGACTTATTCTGTTGGCTTTTTGGAAATGCTCCAAATATTACCATGTACATGATTTTTAAAAATTAATTTATGGTATTTTAAATAATTTTACATGTTAGTTTTTATTTTAATACATTTATTACCAATATTTAGAGACAAATATATTTTTTCATAATATTTACATCCTGTGACTTTAATCAGCTCATTTATTCTGTCAATTATTTGAGATTATTTTTAGATTTTTCTCCATAGAGAGATACAGTCTGCAAAAAGAACTTAATATATTCCTTACCAAATATTATATAGAAATGTCCTCCAAACTGAACAGTTCCCTCCTGAAGGGAGAAGGAGGGTTCATGAGCATCATGATGTAAATAATTCACAAATTTCCAGAAAGTAAAAAAACTAAGAATATTCTCAAGGATTGCCCAATACTTTTGAAGTGTTAATCAACTAATGGAGAGTAGAAAACTCAACTCCCATCTTGTAAGTAATCCCTGTAAATTCAGTGGTTAGTAAAATTGATATTCCATAGGAACATTACTTTGGTCTCACTTTCTTTCCCTATATGAAGTAACTAGATGTCTGTTCATGTCTTCCCAAGAAAACTCTCACACAACACAATTAGTTTTCAGAGACTGACAAACAAAAGATAAATTACGAAGCAGTGGTTATGTGCCTCCTTCAATGAGTGCTAAGTCATACAAATGAGGCTGAGTCATCTTAGAGAGGATCATCTGTGGTAGAATATCATCAATACCATCAACATTCTTCATGTGTAATGTGGTAGTGTAACATTTTGCTATGGGTAGTACCACGTAAATAAGGCTGAGCCATCAGGATGGAGAGTGTCTACTGGGGAAACCCCAGAAGAACAGTTTTGTTTTGATTTGTTTTTTTTTTTTTTTTTATGTAGTATAAAAGTAGCTTGCTTGCTTGATTAATAGGGTTCACTACATAAGAACAGATATTTCACACATCCTTATAGATGACTGGTGAGTAGTTTATATGAATAAGAGCATCAATGATGTGTCACAATACATATACATGTGGCTAGAAAAAGGTAAAGGAATAAAGTAGCCAGTTGGCTAGTAAGAACATTATGGAATGTAATAATTCCTTAGACTTTGCTTTTGACAATTGATACTTGACAGTAGAGCTCTATTCACAGGCCTTTCTTTATGTATGTGTGAGTGTGAAAAGAAAAATCTGGCAGTCATCTCTGTGGAGACAAGAGATATGGAAGGAAATGCATTACAGAAACAGTAATAATCATTACCCATGGTAATTGTCCAAAGCCCATCAAATCTCCCTGAAAACCAAGCAATAAATATAATAGAAGGTATTTGGCTTTAGATATTCTAAGAGTCTGTTCACTTGCTTTGTACATAGTCCAGCCAGAGCAAGCCAACATATATTTAAAAATGTCTAAAGCTTGACTGTGCTTGCCCAATCTCCTTTTCCTCCAGCCTCCATCCCAGTTAGAGTGTGGATGAGCATCTTACATCGAGCCCCTCATTTGTGTTGTCCAGCAATCTTTTGCTTAAATTCCTGATCATTTCTTTTCCCAGAGTTGTAACTTCTGATCTGAAAATACCAGGTTATATAAGATACCAGGCTGCACAAGGATGGAATTCTGTCAGAAAAAAAGGGACTCAATGAAGAACAAAGTCTAACAAAGCTGGAAATGACTTTTCTAAGAAAAGAGAAGATATTTTTTTGTCAAGCACTTGAAGCTGGTTTTAAATAGACTTTGGATGCAATGTTGCTGGTTCTTTGGGGGCTGTTGATTTATTTCCATGCCTAATCTCACCCAACAAATGTACATCATTGGAGAAAGTTGAAAGGAGCTGCTCAGAATGATCACCGGCGACACTTGCCAGAGGTTTAATGGGTGCCAGTGCTGTCTTACAGATGGCAGAATAGATGACATTATCATATTTTGCAGAAGAGAAGTGACCCCCCCAAACCTACCTAAGACCTCACAGTCTCAAGCCCCCAAATCTGTAAGTCCCACCTCCATTAACAAGCTCCCACAAAAGGCTGAAGGGATTATACTAAAAAGAATTTACTCTATGGAAAGAGTCCTCTAACCCAATACCTACTCTTCTGTTAGAACCTCTGCTCACTGCCTACCATTCCTGGTCATTCCATTTGCTGTACTCTCAGGGTTCCTCCTTAAACTGAGCACTGATTGTGAACCCCCACCCCATCCCTGGGCAAGGACTGACTCTTTCCTCCACAGGGTACTTTCATGGCTTAATGCCCAAAGCCTACTTCCACCGGAGAAGACTTGATTAAAAGCAGGACTGGCAACCCAAGAACACGAGGAATCTCTAGAGAATGGAATCTCACCATCCCTGACACCTTCTCCACCCCTCAATCCAAAGGATGGACCCAACGACTGCGGCTGCCAGGGATCCATCCCACAATCAGTCACCAAACATAGACACTATAGCATATGCCAGCAAGATGGTGCTGAAAGGGCCCAGATATAGCGGTCTCGGGGGAAAATATACCAATGCCTGGCAAACATGGAGGTGGAAGCTCACGGTCGGCTATTAGATGGAACACAGGGTTCCCAAGGAAGAAGGAGCTAGAGAAAGTACCCAAGGAGCTGAAGGGGTCTTCAACCCTATAGGTGGAAGAATAACCATGAACTAACTAGTACCCCCTGGGCTCGTGTCTCTAGCTGCATATATAGAAGAGGATGGCCTAGTTGGCCATCAATGGGAAGAGAGGCCCCTTGGTTATG
>LR753306.1:2289634-2353513 GCA_902729485.2 Mus minutoides | reverse complement strand
TGTGGGTAGGGGAGCAGGGCCGGGAGGGGGGAGGAGATAGGAACTTTCTGGATAACACTTGAAATGTAAATGAAGAAAATATCTAATAAAAGTTGAAAAAAAATGTCTAAAGCTGCTAGAACTACTGTGAAATGTTCTGGTATTTTGTATGTTGTCCAAATATGTAAGGCCTATCTCCAAGTATAGCCTCAATAAATGAATGCTCTCATGTGACATACACATAAATGAGTCAATCCTGTGTGAGATTAGGGGTTGGACTTTATATGATTTATGTCTGTTAGTGGAAAATTCAAATATGCCCTTATCTGTGTTAATACTGCCACAGGACTCTTAATGATATTTCCAAGTAAACAAGAAATAGGTAAAGACACCATCAAGGGTCTTATCCAGTATTATGAACAACATCCAGCAAGAAAGTCATCAGTTTCAGCTAGGTTCGCTCCATCTTTGATTTCTTTAGGTTCCGGGGTCAGTTTTTTGGTGTCATCAGCAATATGAACTTACCATTTTGTTTTTGTATGCCAGTGACCATAACCTTTTTGATTTGTGAAGTCTAATGAATTTCCCAGGCCAACAACTCATAAAGGGATAGGCTACCCCCTCCACTGGGACTTATGTGAAATAGACTTAATGCCTCTGGAAACTTTTTTACACACATGTAGCATATGCTCTATATGAGCTTGTGTTTATAAAGCATTCTTCATTTTTACATATTGGATTGCAATTATTTGTATAGATGTTGTGGCTGCATAGAGATTAGAAAATGGTGTCGAATCCCTTGGAACTAGACTTACAAATGTTTGTGAGCTGCCATGTAGGTGCTTAGAACAAAACCTGGCTCCTCTGGAAGAACTTCTAGTTCTCTTAACTGTTGAGCCATTTCTTTAGCCCCTGAATTCATTATTTTCATTAACTCATGCCCATTAGAGTTGAACAGTAGGTGGAAGTACTATTTTTTCCTGGTGGTGTTCAGCCCAGTTTCTTAATCAGTGTTTGTAAAGTGATCGTCTCTGTTACTATCAACATTGCACAGCCACTCATATATAACTCAGAGTTGATAGAGACATCTCAATGATGCTCATGAGAACAAATGATTGCTGCTCTGCCATAGTAGACAAATGCTTTCCCATGTCTGAACATGTTTATTGGTACCACTAATGCTGAGAAAACATTGAGAAAGAAAAGACAAAAATAATGCCAGAGCTGGAAGAAGTGCAGGGCAGCACTTTCTTCCTGTAAAGTGGTAACTTCAGGCATCTGTACACCACAGATGAGAATCTGAAACATGTCAAACTCCTTGTAAGTCATGCTACAAAGATGTGATTTTTAAAATTCCTCATATGTGTCAGGGTTTCTATTGTTGTGAAGAGAAATCATGACCAAAGCAACTCTTATAATGGAAACATTTAATTGAGGCTGGCTTACAGTTTTAGGTTTAGTCCTTTATTGTCATGGTGATAAGCATGGAGACATGCAGGCAGACATATACTGGAGAAGAAGGAGCTGAGAGTTCTACATTTTGTTTTGCAAGCAGCAGAAGGAAATCAAGAGCCACGAGGCAAGCTTGAGCTTCAGAGACCTCAAAGCCTTCCCCTAGTAACTCATTTTGTCTAACAAAGCCACACCTACTCCAGCAAGACTACATATCCTAATAGTGCTGCGCCCTATGCCCAAGCACTCAAACACATGATTCTATGAAGTTATGCCTATTCAAACTCCCACATTATCCAAGTGAGAATGGGATTTTTTGGTGACACAGCTGGCTTTGAGCTGCCTATGACTCTGGTTCGTTATGCTGAACTTCAGTAGAATCATTACTTTGGTATGTCATTTTACTCAGTTACTTGACTGATTCTGGTTTTTGTTTTCTATTTGTTTGTTTTTGTTCCTGATTTTTGTGTGTGTGTGTGTGTGTGTGTTTTGGAGTACCTAAAATATACAGTATCATTACTGAGAGAAGTGTAGATTCAGAGCATCTTTTGCATCTTCCTTTCCACAATGAAATAGCATTTGGTCTTTTATAATAAAAATGGGATGTTAGCTACATTTTTAAAGACACCCCTTATGCAATTTGAATAGTTCCACTACATTCCTAACATGTTGATTATTTTTCTTGGAATACTGAGAGGTTTTTTTTTTTTCCTTCACTTATATGCTTGTAAGGAAAGCATATTTGCTACAGGCAGATATTTGCCTCCCAACCTTTTCACTAGAAAAATTTAGAAAGAAAATATAATCATTAGCAAAAAATGAAATTAGGAATAGAAGGTGGGAGGAAAGAATAGTTTATAAAAAACATGATATTACCAAAGGCCTGGAAAACTTTTTAAAAAGTGTAAGTAACTTTATTCAGAATTATTTTAATGGCTGAAATTAAAATTTAAACCTTATTTGTATAAATTTTCAAAATTTGTTTTGAATTAACAGTGTATTCTTACTCTTTTATATTAGTGCATTTAGACTTTCACTAATGGTGATCCACATGTCTTAGAATTTATCTAAAAGAAGATAAGTATCTTTGTGAAGTTCAACCCTGTCTCATCATTCTTAAATATTTCATTTGCTTTTGAACATAATTTGTTGCTATGTTATACAATATAAATTTAGATTTATGATTCAAAGATATTTCCTTATAACTTTAAATTGGCTTATTATGAAAAGTCAAAATGAAAAAATTAAGATGTGTTTTGATAAATTTAGATGATTTATTATTTCAATATTTTCCCAATTTTTTATATTTTCCTAAGATAATGTCAATCTTCTTGAAATATAAGTGCATATTATATACTATTATTCTACTTTCCTAGTAGTACATTCAGGCCATTGTATATGAAGATCTGTGTCTTCTGTTTCATATTGGT
This sequence comes from Mus minutoides, assembly GCA_902729485.2. Lineage (NCBI taxonomy): Eukaryota > Metazoa > Chordata > Mammalia > Rodentia > Muridae > Mus > Mus minutoides. Next base: position 2,350,652 of record LR753306.1, on the reverse strand, counting down.
TAATTATTTTTCCTTTTAAAAACATTTGTTTCTTTTTCTTATTAGATATTTTCTTCATTTACATTTCAAATACTATCCCCAAAAGCCCCCTATACACTCCCCATGCCCTGCTCCCCAACCCACCCACTCCTACTTCCTGGCCCTGGCATTCCCCTTTACTGGGGCATATGATCTTCACAAGACCAAAGGCCGCCTCTCCTCCCATTGATGGCTGACTATGCCATCCTCTGCTACATATGCAACTAGAGACACTGCTCTTGGGAGTACTAGTTAGTTAATATTGTTGTTTCTTCTATAGGGTTGCAGACCCCTTTAGCTCTTTGGGTACTTTCTCTACCTCCTTCAATAGGGGCCCTGTGTTTCATCCTATAAATGACTGTGAGCATCCACTTCAGTATTTGCCAGGCACTGGCATAGCTTCACAAGAGAGAGCAATGTCAGGGTTCTGTCAGCAAAATCTTTCTGGAATATGCAATAGTATCTGGGTTTGGAGGTTGTATATGGGATGGATCACCAGGTAGGGCAGTCTCTGGATTATTGTTACTTATATCTCAGCTCCAAACTTTGTCACTGTACTCTTTTCATGGGTATTTTGTTCCCCATTCTAAGGAGGAACTAAGTATCCACACTTTGGTCTTCCTTCTTCTTGAGTTCATATGTTTTACAAATTGTATCATATCTTGGATACTCTAAGTTTCTGGGCTAATATCTGCTTATCAGTGAGTGAATATCATGTGTGTTCTTTTGTGATTGGTTTACCTCACTCAGGATGATATCCTCCAGATATCATCCTTAGGCATCCATTTGCCTAAGAATTTCATGAATTCATTGTTTATAATTGCTCAGTAGTACTCCATTGTGTAAATGTACCACATTTTCTGTATCCATTCCTCTGTTGAGGGACATCTGGGTTCTTTCCAGCTCCTGGCTATTATAATTAAGGCTGCTATGAACATAATGGAGCATGTATCCTTTTTACAAGTTGGAACATCTTATGGGTATATGTCCAGGAGAGGTATTGCTGGATCTTCTGGAAGTGCTATGTCCAATTTTCTGAGGACCACCAGACTGATTTCCAGAGTGGTTGCACCAGCTGGCAATCCCACCAGCAATGGAGGAGTCCTCCTCTTTCTCCACATCCTTACCAGTATCTGATGTGACCTGAGTTTTTGATCTTAGCCATTCTGACTGGTGTGAGGTGGAATCTCAGGTTTGTTTTGATTTGTATTTCTCTGATGATTAAGGATGTTGAACATTTTTTAGGTGCTTCTCAGCCATTTGATATTACTCAGTTAGGAATACTTTGTTTAACTCTGAAACTCATTTTTTCAAGAATTTTAAATATTTTATTTATATTGAGGAAAGCAGTGAATCACAGTTTGTATTCCCATGGACTTGAGCATATGCTATATGTTCAAAGACATTTTTTCTTGAAGTTATTACAGATCTAACATACAAGCTCTTATACCCTGGAAGAAATTATCATTAACATTTTGTTTTTTGAAAAGTATAATAAGATTTGTTTTATAACTAGGGTTAAATTAACTTGAAAGCTTCTTTTTCTATTTATTTATTTATCTATCTATTTATTTATTTATTTACATCCCAAATGTTGTTGCCCAAAAGTATAATAAGATTTGTTTTATAACTATGGTTAAATTAACTTGAAAGCTTCTTTTTCTATTTATTTATTTATTTATTTATGTATTTATTTATTTATTTACATCCCAAATGTTGTTCCCCAAAAGTATAATAAGATTTGTTTTATAACTATGGTTAAATTAACTTGAAAGCTTCTTTTTCTATTTATGTATGTATGTATGTATGTATTTATTTATTTATTTATTTACATCCCAAATGTTGTTCCCCCTTTCTCCCCTCACAGAGCCTCACAGAGTTCTCCATCCCACTTTTAACAGGGTTATTTGAATTTCTGGAGTCTATCTTCTTGGATATATATATATATATATATATATATATATATATTGGAGATTACTCCCCTATCTGATTTAGAATTGGTAAAGATCCTCAAGTCTAAGTGGATCAAAGAATCCACATAAAACAAGACACTGAAACTTATAGATGAGAAAGTGGGGAAAAGCTTCGTAGATATGAGCCTAGGGGAAATTTTCCTGTACAGAACAGCAATGGCTTGTACTGTAAGATAAAGAATAGCCAAATGGGACCTCATAAAATTACAAAATTTCTGTAAGGCAAAAGACACTGTCAATTAAAAGTTTCTTAAACTTTTCATGTTTCTTAATTTTCTTGTGGGGTACTCTTGCTGGTACATATTAAGGTCTTTAAAGTATAAACTTCTTATATTGCTCTTTATTTTGGATTCTTATTTTGAATCTCCATTTCTGTTTTGCTATCTCGTGATTATACTTACGTTGGCTTGGTTTTGTTAGACTCACATTTCATTCCCTGGATTTTCTTTTCATTGTTTCTTTTTTTTTTTTTTTTTTTTTTTTTTTTTTTTTTTTTTTTTTTTTTTTTTTTTTTTTTTTTTTTTTTTTTTTTTTTTTTTTTTTTTTTTTTTTTTTTTTTTTTTTTTTTTTTTTTTTTTTTTTTTTTTTTTTTTTTTTTTTTCAGTGTTTATTATTTTACTACATATTTTCATTATTTACATTTCAAATGCTATCAAAGGTTCCATATAACCTCCCCCTGCCATGCACCTACTCCCATTTCTTGGACTGTCATCCCCCTGTATGGGATATATAAAGTTTGCAAGACAAAGGGGCCTCTCTTCCCAATGATGGCTGACTAGGCCATCTGCTGCTACATATGCATATAGGGACATGAGCTTTGGGGGTACTGATTAGTTCATATTGTTGTTCCACCTATAGGATTGCAGACCCCTTCAGCTCCTTGGATAATTTCTCTAGCTACTCAATTTGGGGCCCTGTGTTCCATCCTATAGATGACTGTGAGCATCCACTTTTGTATTTACCAGGCACTGGCATAGCCTCATAGGAGATAGCTATATAAGGGTCCTTTCAGCAAAATCTTGCTGGCATATGCAATAGTGTCTGCATTTGGTGGCTGATTAGGGAAGGGACCCCCAGGTGGGGCAGTCTCTGGATGGTCCACCCTTTCATCTTATCTCCAAACTTTGTCTCTGTAATTCCATCCATGAGTATTTTGTTCCCTATTCTAAGGAGGAATGAAGTATCCACACGTTGGTCTTCCTTCTTCTTGATTTTCTTGTGTTTTACAAATTGTTTCTTGGGTATTCTAAGTTTCTGGGCTAATAACAACTTAACAATAAGTGCATATCTAGAGACTTCTTTTGTGCTTGGGTTACTTCAATAAGGATGATATCCTCCAGATACATTTTTTTTGCCCAAGAATTTTATAAACTTATTGTTTTTCAAAGCTGAGTAGTACTCCACTGTGTAAATGTGCCACATTTTCTGCATCCATTCCTCTGTTGAGCGACATCTGGGTTCTTTCCACCTTCTTGCTGTTATAAATAAGGCTGCTATGAACATAGTGGAGCATGCGTTCTTGTTACCAGTTGGAAAGTCTTCTGGGTATATGACCAGGAGAGGTATTGCTGGATCTTTAGGTATTACTATGCACAATTTTCTGAGGACCCACCAGACTGAATTCCAGAGTGGTTCTCCAAGCTTGCAATCCCACTAACAATGGAGTAGTGTTCCTCTTTTTTCCACATCCTTGCCAGGATCTTCTGTCACATGAATCCTTGATCTTAGCCATTCTGACTGGTGTGGGGTGGAATCTCAAGGTTGTTTTGATTTGCATTTCCCTGATGATTAAGGATGTTGAACATTTTTTCAGGTGATTCTCAGCCATTTGGTATTCCTCAGTTGAGAATTCTTTGTTTAGCTCTGTGCCCCAATTTTTAATAGGGTTATTTGAATTTCTGGAGTCCAGCTCCTTGAGCTCTTTGTATATATTGCATATTAGTCGCCTATCAGATTTAGGATTGGTAAAAAACCCTTTCTCAGTCTGTTGGTGACCTTTTAATCTTATTGACAGTGTCTTTTGCCTTACAGAACCTTTGTAATTTTATGAGGTCCAATTTGTCAATTCTTGATCTTACAGCACAAGACATTGCTGTTCTGCTTAGGAATTTTTCCTCTGTGCCCATATTTTGAGGCTTTTGCATACTTTCTGCTCTATAAATTTCAGTGTCTCCGTTTTTATGTCGAGGTCTTGTTCCACTTAGACTTGAGCTTTGTACAAGAAGACAAGAATGGATCAATTTGCTTTCTTCAACATTATAACTGACAGTTGTGCCAGCATCATTAGTTGAAAATGTTGTCATTTTTCCACTGGATAGTTTTAGCTCCCTTGTCAAAGATCAAGGTGACCATAGGTGTATGGATTCATTTCTGGGTCTTCAATTTTATTCCATTGATCTTCCTGTCTGTCACTCTACCAGTACCATTCAGTTTTTTTTTTTTTTCACAGTTTCTCTGTAATACAGCTTAAGATCAGGCATGGTGATTCCACCATAGGTTCTTTTATTGTTGAGAATAGTTTTTGTTATCCTAGGATTTTTATTATTCCAGATGAATTTTCAAATTGCCATTTCTAAATCAGTGAATAATTGAGTTGGAATTTAGATGGGAAATGCATTGAATCTGTAGATTGCATTCCACAAGATAGCTTTTTTACTATATTAATCCTGCCAATCCATGAGCATGGGAGATCTTTCCATCTCCTGAGATCTTCTACAAATTCTTTCTTCAGAGACTTGAAGGTCTTAACATACAGATCTTTCACTTCCTTAGTCACACCAAGGTATTTTATATTATTTGTGACTATTGTGAAACATGTTGTTTCCTAATTTCTTTTTCAGCAGGTTTATCCTTTGGGTTGAGAAATGCCATTGATTTGTTTGAGTTAATTTTATATCCAGCTACCGCCCTGAAGCCGTTTATCAGGTTAAGGAGTTCTCTGGTGGAATTTTTAGGGTCACTTATATATACTATCATATCATCTGCAAATAGTGATATGTTGACTTCTTCCTTTCCAATTTGTATCCCCTTTATCTCCTTTTGTTGTATAATTGCTCTGGCTAATAGTTCAATTACTATATTGAATAAGTAGAGAGAAAGTATGTAGCCTTGTCTAATAACTCATTTTAGTGGGGTTGCTTCAACTTTCTCTCCATTTACTTTGATGTTGGCTACTGGTTTGCTGAATATTGCTTTTATTAAGATTAACAATGGGCCTTGAATTCCTGATCTTTCCAAGATTTTTATCATGAAGGGGTGGTTGATTTTGTCAAATGCTTTCTCAGCATCCAATGAGATGATCATGTGGTTTTTGTCTTTGAGTTTGTTTATATAGTGGATTACATAGATGGATTTCCATATATTAAACAATCCCTGCATCCCTGGGATGAAGCCTAATTGATCATGATGGATGATCATTTTGGTGTGTTCTTGGATTCGGTTTGTGAGGATTTTATTGAGTATTTTTGCATCAATACTCTTAAGGGAAATTGGTTTGAAGTTCTCGTTTTTTGTTGGATCTTTGTGTGTTTTAGGTATTTGAATAATTGTATTTTCATAGAATAAATTGGGTAAAGTACTTTCTGTTTCTATTTTGTAGAATAGTTTGAGTAGAGTTAGAATTAGGTATTCTTTGAAGGTCTGATAGAACTCTGCATTAAAACCTTCTGGTCCTAGGCTTTTTTGGTTGGGAGACTATTGATGACTGCTTCAATTTTTTAGGGGAAATGGAACTGTTTAGATCATCAATCTGATCCTGATTTAAGTTTGGTATATGGTATCAGTGTAGAAAGTTGTCCATTTCATCCAGGCTTGCTAGTTTTGTAGAGTATAGGCTTTTCTAGTAGGGTTTAATAATGTTTTGAATTTCCTCAGGTACTATTGTTATGCCTCCTTTTTCATTTCATGTTATACAGCCACTAAGAGAACACAAATGCCTTGATTCATGATTTTTTTTTTTTTAATTATGATACTGTCCTTGTGCCCTCTAGTTAGTCGGGCTAAGGGTTTATCTATCTTGTTGATTTTCTCAAAGAAACAGCTCCTGGTTGGGTTGATTCTTTGATTAGTTCTTTCTTTATTTCATCCTTGACCTAGGAATCATTGAGTAGAGTGTTGTTCAGTTTCCATGTGAATTTTGGCTTTCTATTTTTTTATGATGTTATTGAAAATTAGCCATAGTCCTTGGTGATCAGAAAGGATGTGTGGGATAATTTCATTTTTTTTTAAATCTGTGTAGGCCTGTTTTGTGAACAATTATATGGTCTATTTTGGAGGAGGTACCATGTGGTGCTGAGAAGAAAGTATATCCTTTTTTTTTAAAGATAAATTGTTCTGTAGATATCTATTAAATCCATTTGTTTTATAACTTCTTTTAGTGTCCATGTGTCTCTAATTAGTTTCTGTTTCCAGGATCTGTCAAGTGATGAGAGTGGGGAGTTGAAGTCTCCCACTATTATTGTGTGAGGTGCAATGTGTGCTTTGAGCTTTACTAAAGTTTCTTTAATGAATGTGGCTGCCCTTGTATTTGGAGCATAGAAATTCAGAATTGAGAGTGCATCTTGGTAGATTTTAACTTTGATGAGTATGAAGTGTCCCTCCTTGTCTTTTTTGATAACTTTGGTTTGAAAGTCAAGTTTATTCCATATTAGAATGGCTACAATAGCTTGTTTCTTTGGACCATTTGCTTGGAAAATTGTTTTCCAGCATTTTACTCTGAGGTAGTTTCTGACTTTTTCCGTGAAGTGGGCTTCCTGTAAGCAGCAAGATGTTGGGTTCTCTTTGTGTAGGCAGTATATTAGTTTATGTCTTTTTTATTGGGGAATTGAGTCTATTGACGTTAAGAAAAATTAAAGTAAAGTAATTGTTGCTTCCTGCTATTTTTGCTGTTAAAGCTGGGATTCTGTTTTTGCGGCTATCTTCTTTTAGGTTTGCTGAAGAATTACTTTATTGCTTTTTCTAGGGTGTTGTTTCAGTCCTTGTGTTGGTGTTTTCCCTTTATTATCCTTTGAAGGGCTGGATTCATGGAAAGATATTGTGTGAATTTGGTTTTATCATGGAATACTTCAGTTTTTCCATCTATGGTAATTGAGAGTTTTGCTGGGTATAGAAGCCTGGGCTGGCATTTTTGCTCTCTTAGTGGCTGTATAACATCTGTCCAGAATCTTCTGGCTTTCATAGACTCTGGTGAGAAGTCTGGTGTAATTCTAATAGGTCTGCCTTTATATGTTACTTGACCTTTTCCCCTTACTGCTTTTAATACTCTTTCTTTATTAAGTGCATTTGTTGATCTGATTATTATGTGTGAGGAGGAATTTCTTTTCTGGTCCAGTCTATTTGGAGTTCTGTATTCTTCTTGTTTGTTAATGGTCATCTCTTTCTTTAGGTTTGAGAAGTTTTCTTCTATAATTTGTTGAAGATATTTTCTGGCCCTTTAAATTGAAAATCTTCATTCTCATCTACTCCTATTATCTGTAGGTTTGGTCTTCTCATTGTGTCCTGGATTTTCTGTATATTTTGAGTTAAGATCTTTTGGCATTTTGCATTTTCTTTGATTTTCGTGCCCACTTTCTCTATAGAATCTTCTGCACCTGAGATTCTCTCTTCCATCTCCTGTATTCCGAATCAATCTATCAATGGATGCTCTGATAGAGAGAGTTAAAGTGCTTTGCTATTTTTTTTTTTTACAATGCTCTTTATTAGGATAGTCATGCCCAATATGTTACTGTGAAGGAGGTCTATGTATATGCAAGCATATATATAGGTAGTTAACTAACTAGACAATAAAATAAATGAAAAAGAGATGCTTAAATTTTGTTGTAAAGTTAATTCAATTATTTCAAATATCTAAAGAAATAAGAAAGAATCTCTTAGAGAAAGAGTAAGATAAACTTTTCACTCTAATGGATTTGTTAATTATTTCTTGTCTATGGAACAAAAAGAGTCACAGAAAAATTATAAAATAATATTTAAATTATATTATAACTCATCTAGAAAAATGGTTTATCAGAGGATTATGTTAATAGGGTGAAAAGTTTATACACATAATTTGAGCAAATTTTAAACTAATAAAAATAAAATGGAAAATAACAAAAGTTCACCAATTTTCTGTGTCCATGGTAAGTAATTTTAGTGGTAATATAATTTCCATTTAATCATTTGGTAAAGGTTAATATCAATTTGGAATAGAAATTTCTCTAAAATACTTACAATGAAATGAATAATAGTACATAGTCCTGTCTTCTGAGATTATTTTATATTGCTACAAGTTTCTTTTTCTTAATATCTAGATTGTTCAATATAAAAAGTAATGTATCATATCTCATATGTACAATAACATGCACAGTATATATGTTTAGAAGAGTTTTATTAGGTTTCATGCATACATTAAGGAGCTTAGCATATATTCCTCACAAGTTAGTGGTATGAGTATAATTACAGTGATTATGTTGAAATTAATGTGTGATCTTAGGGAAGAAAGAGAAAGAAAGGTTTAGTCTTAAAAGTGGTATGCTTGTGTGTCAAGTTGACAAGGAATCAACTGTGTTGTCTAAGATCATGTCAATTTGACAAAATCTAAAGTTGTCTGAAAGGAAGGAACCACAGTTGAGAAAATGCCTCTATAAGATCTGATAGTATGGCATTTTCTTAATTAGTGATCGATGGGGGAGAATCTAATCCATTATGGTTGATGACATCCTTGGCTTATGGTCCTCTGCTCTATAAGCAGGTTGACCAAGCTGTAAACAGTGTTGCTCTGTTATTTCTGCATCAATACCTGCCTCCAAGTTCCTATCTGGCTACCAAGTTCTACACTTGATGATTTTCATGCTGAACTGTTGTTCAGGACTAACATTGAAATAAACCTTTTCTTTCCAAAATTACTTTTGGACATGGATGCGTTTGCACCCATCCAAATATTAAGCCTAGTGATTCATAGCACATTTTTCAACATCTGTTTTAGTTTGGGTTTTGTTGCTGTTTTAAATAAAATAACCAAAAATAATTGAGGGGAAGTAAGAGTTTATTACACATACAGATTATAGTTTATCATCAAAAGGAAGCCAAGCAAGAAACTCAAGGTGGAAACTTAAAGCAAAAACCACAGAAAACTTCTTACAGGCTTGTTTCCTCTGGTTTGCTCAGCTATTTTTCATATACAATTCAGGGCCACCTACCAAGATTGATATACTCATAGTGGGTTAGCTTTCCACCATGAATTAACAATAAGAAAAATGCCCCATATGCTTGAAATAGTAATGCGTTCCTTTAGTTGTAGTACTAAGGAAGCAGAAAAATGCAGATCTCTGAGTTCAAAGACTTCCAGAGGTAAATAGTGAGACCATCTTTAAAATATAAAAAGAGATAGAGAGAGAAGAAAAGAAATGAAAAGAGAAGATACGAGAAGAAAAGAAAATGCTCCCAAAACATGCCCGCAGACCAATCTGATAGAAGTATTTCCTCAATTGATTGTCCCTCTTCCCAAGTATGTCAATTTGACAATCAAGATCTGCCATCTTAGGCTCAAAATTGATATGAGCAGAAAAGAGCCTCTATACAAAATGTTATAGTCAAAATTTTATACACTGTAAAATTCCCCAATCAGTTCTCTTTATTTGGTCAAACTGAAATTTTCTTTCAGACATGGAATTCTTTTCCTTTGTATATTCTAATTCTCTCTTTCATCAAATACAGGATTGTGGGAAGTTTAGAACACCATGCTTGAGTAGGGATTGGATGAAGTCCCAAGTGAATGTGTATTATTGACATGGGCCTGGTGTCTTAGATCCACAGGAATTTGACAAAACATTTCCTGAATGGTTCAAGCTTGTAAATGGCAAAACCTTACTCTGATCGAGCTGAATACTGACCGTTTGTGTAAGTATAAATATTTATGAACAGTTGTTACTTATTTGCAAAAGCTAGCTAGCTAGCTTCATCTTCCCGGATATTTATAGCCTGAGAATACTGGCCAGCAGAAACCTCCTACAGAGACTACTAGGTAGCCCAGTGTCCTGTGGTATACATAATAAAAGCACTGAGATTCTGCTTGTTACTACATAGCTGGTAGAGCACCATCAGAGTGTGCACACCCCACCTGATTCCACATATTTTTTTCTATATGTCTGTATTTTTTTTTCTTCATTCTTTCTTTGTCCAGTGAGGTCAAGGGGCAAAGTTATATAGGTCAAGGATATGCTAAAAGTTTTACTAACTTTATTTTTTCATGTATTTAATGAGCTAGCTCAGCAATTTAAAAATATTACAATAATTATATTACCCCCCCACATACACACACACCTTTGCCTCCATATAAACCCTCCCATGTTTCTCTCATTGATCTCATTCAAATTCATGGACTCTCTTTTTATACTAATTGTTGTTATGGACATTGATACACATATATGTTCCTGAACACATAAACAAACACTGTTCCATTCTGTATGCATGTGTGGTGGTTCAAATAGGAATACTCCCCATGTGCTCATATATTTGAATGTTTTGTCATTAGGGAATTGTACTACTTCACAGAGATTGGAATATGTATGGCCATGTTAGAGAAAGTGTGTCAGTGAGTGTGGGCTTTGGGCTTACAAATGCTCAAGCCAGCCCCAGTGTCCTGCCCTCTTCCTGCTACCTAAAGATTTGGATGGATAGCTCTCAGCTACCTCTCCAGCACCATGAACACCTGTGTGCCTCCATGCTTCCTACAATGATGACAACAGACTAGACCTCTGAAAAGCAAACCCCAATTAAAGGCTTTCGTTTATAAGAGTTACTGTGGTCAAGCAGTCTCTTCATAGCAATAGAACACTTAAACAGTATGTGTCGAGTGCTGATCATTTGGTATAAGACAATTTATATGTTATTCCCCCCCCAAAAATGTTTTTTCAATATTCATATTTCTTAGTTGTGGTTAGTTATTTGTCTAAACCTCATAGACATTTCATGATCCAATTTGGCATATCTATTTGCTTCATTCTTGTTCAGCTCATGTTTTGGGAATCTTGTTGGTGAACCCTTTCTTCACCTATACAAAAGAACATTAAAAATATATGTATTCATGTACCACTATGTCAAGCTTTGATATCTTTGTATGATGTAATAAGCTATATATCCAGATTGTCTACCATTTCTGTATAGTGAAAACTTTCTCTTATATATATATATATATATATATATATATATATATATATATATATATATATATATACACTAATTGGTGTTATATATGTTCCTGAACACATAAAGAAACCCTGTTCATTATATATATAATTTCAAACTCTATATACCATACTGTGGTACATATACCATAGAGTTTTTTCCTAACAATAACCTTGATGTCATGCTTTTTATTTATTACAGATATGATAACCAGACAATCAGCTATGTTTCTTCTATTGCTTTAAGCTTTTTCCAGAGGCAAGAAGAGCAGATTAATAATTGACAGAGGTTTCTAAGTTAAGGATGATGGTTTTTTTTTTTTTTTTAATGAGGATATATCATGGCTATATTTTGAAAAGAAAACTTTTTTGGTCAAGTCTATATTATGTTCTTGTACATTGTTAGGAACCTTCTTTAGGTTAGGAAAATTTTGTTCTATTCATTGCATTTTCTGAGATTTTTATCTTGGCTTCTGCTTGTTACTTTATTCCTATTATTCATATATTTGGTCTTCACATATTGTCACAAATTGCCTGGACATTTTGCGGCTGGATTATTTATTTATTTATCTATTTATCTATCTATTTATTTATTTATTTATTTATTTATTTATTTATTTTAGATTTAACATTTTCTTTGACCAAAGCAAGCATTTTTTCTTGTTTTCAATACTTTGGATTCTTTCTTTTATCTATTCTGTTCGTAGTGGTTTTGAGGTTCCTGTTTGAGTTCCTAAATTTTTTGTTTCCAGTTTTCCCTCATTTTATGTTTTCTTAATTGATTCTATTTCTATTTTCAGGTCCTAAACAGTTTTAGTCACTTAACATCACTATATGTTTTTGTTTTCACAGATTTGGTTAATGGGTTTATATTCTTATCCTCTTGATGGACCTCTAACATATTCAACATAGGTAATTTTAACTCTGTGTTTTTCTTCAGCTATGTTTTATGTTGCAGAGCTTACTGTAATAGAGTTTCTAGGCTCCAGTGATGACATTTTGTCCTGATTTTTATTGACTGTCTTTATGCTGGTATCTAGGCATCTGGGATAGTGATTATTTTAATTATAACTTGTGATATATGATTCTTTGGTTTCTGTTGCCCTTTCTGGTTGTTAGTAGAGTGTAGTGTAAATACTGCTTCTACGATTCTGTGAGACATAACACTGGGTAGAAACATAACATAATCCTGGGTAGAAAGCAATTCTAGGTATTAGAAGCTGAAAGAAATGGGGATAGGTTAAGAGGCATGGGGCCAATATGGTCCACAAGAATGATGAAAGTAGGGCGTGCCACCAGGATCTATGTAGAACCTTTGCAATGGGTGTAGATAGGAGGGGGAGGACATAACATGTAGTTTGCTACAGATCTGTGGATGAGACTGGGGAATTGGAATTGGAAGCAAGGAGGGAAAGTGGAACTACCCTATCTCATTCCCTGGCCGGTGTGACCAGTAGGTTTCCAGGGAGTTCCTGCAAAATTTGGAAGCTGAGACAAAGGGATGTTGTGGTGAAGTGAGGTTGTAGGGAATATGTAGATAATATGCTGAGTATAAGGTAGAGAGGAAGGGAAGAAAGAAGAAGGTGTGGCTGGGGATGGATTTGGGATTGACATAGAGAACAGAATGTAAAGACTGCCTACCCGATTCTGTCATAGCCCTTTGGTTTCTAGAAAAAAAAAAAACAAAAACAAAAAAAACACCTTAGGAAAGGGAAATGAGTAATATTAGGATACAAATAATCAGATGTAGTATCTAAACAGAAGAGAATGAAATACTAGGATGCATGAAATGTATGGTGGTTAATATGGAGAGCTAGTTACATGTGACAGAAAAAAAGAAAAGTTAGACCTGATACTTTAGAATAGATAATTCTAAAAATCTGAATGGAATTGACATATGTATCACTGCAGACTTTTCTGGGCTTCCGACTCATGGAGGCTGTTGTTTTACCAAGAATTATCAGAATAAAAAAAAAAAAAAAAACTGAATCAAATGTGAAAAACTCAAGCCTTGTTGATATATATATATTTAGTTTTCACTCACAATAAAATTTAAAAGTGGCTTTAAAATATTTGACATTGTTAAAAGAGTAAATAGGCTATCATGTAAAACAGTAACACTATAAGTGAAGTTGTTTGTGCACAAATTATAATGACATAGGGCTGTGAAAAATGTATAACTTTTTCAATTATTTTATAGTAATTGTCAAGAGTTGTAAATGGTAATTACCTTTAAATTCAATAAATCTTCATCACTAAAATTATTCACTTGATAGGCAGCTACTTATTCATTTCATAAAATCCTGACATTTGTCATCAGCTAAATTGTGAATACATTTTCGGCAGTCTTATGTTTCCCCTAGTCCTTTGAAAATGCTAAGAAAACACTGCAAAAATTTAAGGCACAGAGGGAGGCTAAAATGAGTGGACTAAACAATAATGATATGGTGTATTCAACTCTTTGCTCTATGCAAAATTCTATTGATTTTAAATATGAAGGTATTGAACTAACAATTCTATTAAAAATTGATTATATATACAAATAGTACTTCAGAACAACAGTTCATAAAGCAGAAGAATATATACAAAAATGAATGAAGAGAAAATGAAATGTGTCAAAAATAAACCCAGTATAAATCCCACAGAGAGGAAACTTAAAAATTAGAAATATGAGTACGACATGCCTAAATATCTGAAAAAAATTCATACTTATTTTACAAATGATAGAAGTGGAAGATCACTCATTCAAGTTGGAGATTAAATTCTCTCTGGAAGAGATGGGGGAACGAGTATAATTTTATGTTCTCAAGACAGCAGGTACATCAGATAATAGGATGCAACAATGCATATACTTTCAATACAGAAGATAGAAGTTTTAAACATCAAGAAGAAAGAAGAATAGTTAAGTATATGGGGCTTGAGAATGAAAAGAAAAAATCAACCTGGAAATGATAGAGTAAGAGATTGCTTCTACTTAACTGAGATAACTGATAAAATCTCTTCCTGTACTTATTGTATTCAGCTATCTCTTTGTCTCAGACATAGCCATTGTAGAGGTTTGACAGCCTATTTACCTATTGACTTACATTCTCTTTAATTTATGAGCAAACATACTTCGCCAAGCACACTAACTTTGAAATACTTTTTTACTAACTTTCAGAGAAAAATCCATAGGACACAAAGCTATTTTAAGTATGATAATTTCTCTAGTGAAAGAAACATTTTGCATGAAGAAGAAAAGCATATAAATATTTCAATGTCTGATAAATATGACTATTTGGTGTATTTGGCATGCATTGTTTTTGTTTGTCAGCTTTACCTAACAGAAGTAGTAAACACATATAAGCATGTAACCCTTTCATCTACTCCGTACCTTCTTCCACTTTGAGGAAGGCCTATAATACAGTATTGACATGGCAAAATTCTACAATCTAGCATTTTGTCCTTGAAGATTAAAAGGCATTTGAAGGATCAAACCACGAAAAATGTAGAGATTCCAGAGAGATATTTATCTTTGTGCCATTCAGTCTCTTAAAAGTATTTGCCTAACTCCAACAAATAATAATGCCCGCATTTCATTAATCCAAACTCAGTCTTATTTCCACTGATGTTCATACGGTGCTGATTTTTATGTATTTTATTTTTGATTTTTCAAGACGTTTTTATTGTGTCACCTTGGCTATTCAAGAACTCATTCTATAGACCAGGTCTGCCTTAGCTCTCAGAGTGCTGGCATTAAAGGTGTTTTTGTTTTCACTGCAGGGTTCTGAATTCCTTTACTAGGAAACATTTAGAAAATAGTCACTGTATGAAGTAAACAACATTTTCTCTTACCTGATACATCAATTCAATACAATGATTTCTCAGAATTATTAATAATGGATCATTTGAGTGATGAATAGTTAAACACCAAAAGTGAACAGTGAGTGTATAATTATGGGATTATAAGGCTATTCATGCCTTAATAAGAAGTGCAGAACAGAATAGGATTAATTATAATTTAAAGCATATGAGAATGTTATCACATAAAATTAATTTTCTTAGATGAAGCAAAATTCTTTCTTTTGGGAGGTGGCTAGTCTCCTATCATATATTTCCCAATGGACATGGTTACGACAGTATATAATGTAGTAGTAGAAACTAATTATTTAGTTAACTCATTAGGAAAGATTAGCTAATTAAAACCACCATCACCCATTGATATCTTGGAAAACTCATTTACTGAGACAATGGGATATTAGATGGGTTGATTTTGTTAATGGTTAACAGGAAAAATAAAAGATACAGAGCACTCCATAGGTACTGATAACTTTGTGAAATTTCTCAAAGGAATGAGGCATTATTTAATAACAATTTTCTGCTTGCCACGTGTCTGCTTTAAAACAACACTGTTGGATTTATTTTACATGAGGTCAAATAAGACATTGACTATCTTAGGAGATATAGGAATAGATGAGTCAATGATCAGAGAACTCATTTCTAAGTGGTTACTTTGGAGCTGTTATACAAACTTCAGCTGTTTGTGCAAACTTACTCATTGTAAGGACAGCAAGCAGGCTTAAAGTAATGAAAAGCTTAGTATAATGGATATCACGTTCTGGCCACAGTGATTAATAAACTAAAACCCTGTTTTCCAGAAAACACACATTTTAATTAGAATGTAAGTGACTATATTTTGTGGTCAACAGTGGCACAAAGGAGGTCAGAATGAACTGAATGGTTAATCTGAATCTAATCAGTGAATTATGTGTGTTGTATCCTTAATTATATTACTGTTTATTCATTTGTATACATTGCAGCATCCCAGAAACCCTAGAAGATGAACTAGATCATATATTATAATCTTTGTAAAGTATTACAGAGCTTACTTTCCATACATACATGTTTGTATTCATTTAGAATACTGGTTTATAGTCCCTCAGTTTTGTTTGTTTGTTTTGTTTTTTGTTTTTTGTTTGTTTTTGTTTGTTTGTTTGTTTGTTTGTTTTTACTTGCTTTTGGTACTAGGAAAAACTTTACTTCATGGAATATATTTAAAAGCAATCATTGAGATGAGAGACCCTATTGGACTTTCCAGAGATGGACCTCTCCCACATCAAAAGTTCAGCCATGTAATAAAAAATGATAAGAGTTCTTTAAACATGGCTATGAACAGAAGTCTAAAAGACAATTTTCATGAAGTCAACAATCATGTAATCTAGCACTTTGATTCTCAGAAGCAAAGTAATACTTAAAGGAATCTCCTGTATTTTCCAGCTTAGTCACAGGATCCAAAGTTAGTAGGTGTCTAGTCGGTCATTATCAGGAAGAGAGGCCCCTTGGTACTGCAAACTTTTTATGCCCCAATACAGGGGAACGCCAGGGCCAAGAAGTAGGAGTGGGTGGGTAGAGGAGCAGGACAGGGAAGGGGTAATAGGGAACTTTTGGGATAGCAATTGAAATGTAAATTAAGAAAATATCTAATAAAAAAGAAGAATGTCCTAGAGTTAACCTTACTGGGTGGTATAAAAAGGTGTGTTCATTGATGTGATAAATACAGAAGAGGTGTTTATGTGTGTGGATTAAGTGATGACATCTAGTGATTTCCCAGTCTTTATCCTTTTGGTCTCTACTCCAGGCTCTGAATACAATTATTCTACAACCATCTTTTTTCAATGACCCTGACTGAGGTCACATTGACATACTTGAATGGACATACACCGTGGTTTTGTTTTGTTTTTTTCTTGCAATAAAAGTTGTTGTTCACACCATACCGAGTCACAACTATAAAGATGTTTCTCAGTCACAGTTGCTTTCAGACCCTTAGTCTGTCTTCCTGGTACTAAAGGTTTCTACATTCTGTACTAGAAAAGACAAGAGCAAATGAGTCTTAAGAGAATCTAAAAGCCAGAAGATCCTGCACAGTTGTCATCTAGACTCTAAGAGAAAACAAAGGACATGCCAGGATACTATGCCCACCTAAAATTTTAATCACCAGGTGTTGTGCCCCAATCCTGTGGGAAACCCAGGAGAGCTCAAGAACTGCAGAGTCTGATGCAATTGTGCATATGAGTCTTTTTATTGTTTTTGAGTCAGACTCAGATTGAAAACCTTCCCACAATGCAGGAGAGGAGTGAAACCCTGAGCTTGGGAGGCTTGGCACTAATATGCAGCATAATTACACATTCTTTGAAAACTTAGGGTGACGGGTGGAAGTGGATGAGGCAAGTCATAATTCAAACAGGATACCATTTGGTAGGGTAGAATTGTGTGGCTGTGAAGGGGATTCTTCTGACCTAAGGAATATCTTTATGGGGCTATTAGGAATTAGTTTTATGATCAGCCAAAACTGTCTGTGACCCTTGATCACTTCCATTCCATGATTCCAATATGGGACCTTAATCTCCTTTTTCCAAGGACAGGAACCAACTGCACCTGGGAAGTGTCCAGGCAGTTATTAGGGAGACTGCTAGCCTCAGCAATACAGAGTAGAGGGAGGCTGTCATCTGTCTTATTCAAGCTTCCACCTGTGGCTTCTGGAGTTCTCTTAGAGCAGTCAGGAAGGGGAAGGAAGCTTTGTGCTTACTGTAGGAAGGAGCAGGTGGTGGGGGTAGGGGAACTTCTGCGGGAAGGTGCAGAGGCAAACTGTCAAATTATACACACTGAAGTCTCTTTGGTAAGGTTTCTAAGAAATATAACAAATAATAGCAGAAAGTTAGCATCAGCAAATTGAGGAATACATCACAAGGATGGAGAAACCAAGATATTATATGACAAAAGCAAATTTAAACACTATCTTTCAACTAATCCAGCCCCAAATAAGTTACTGGACCTAACTTGAATTCAAGGAGGGTAACTACTTCTAAGAAAAAAAAAAAAAAAAATTAAGCATTTCACAACAAACCTAAAAGAAGAGAATCATACAACCTCCAGAAACCAAAATAACAGAAATTAACAATCTCCTGTCTTTATTATCTCCTAACATCAGTGAACTTAACTCCCCAATAAAAATCACAGACTGGATGTGATACAAAAAATGTGGTACATTTACACAATGAAGAACTACTCAGCTCAAACAAATGACTTCATGTTTTCAGGCACATAGATGGAGCTAGAAATTATCATCCTGAGTGAGGTAACTCAGACCTAAAAGTTCATACATGGTATTTACTCACTGATTAGTGGATATTAGCCAAAAAGTATATAATACCTAGGTCATAATTCACAGACTCTAAGTGTAAATAGTAAAAAGGCCCAAGTGAGGATGTTTCAATTCTACTTAGAATTGGGAAGAAAATAATCATGGGAGGCTCAGGGAGGGAGGGACCTGGGAAGGACAGGGAAGGAGAACTGGGAGAGGGAGGTGAAAAGAGTAACAGGATCAGGTATGGGTGGGAGGACCTGGGAGAAGCCCAGAAGGCCAAGAGAATGAATGGAAAAAACATCAGGTGATGAGATATGGGGGGACCCTCTAAACAGTACCAGGGACCTTGTAGGTAAGAGACTCTAAATTAGACACAGTTGGACAACCTTAGACAAAATGCTCAACATTGGGGAGAGAGAGATAGATAGACCATTAGATAGATAGGTTCTCAAGTGGAGGGACAGAGTTATTAACCCACAGTGAAATTTCTGGTCAGGACTATTTATTTCTGTGTAAAAGGGACAAAGATAAGCTGGGCATGGTAGTGCATGCCTTTAATCCCAGCACTTGGGAGGCAGACACAGGCGGATTTCTGAGTTCGAGGCCAGCCTGGTCTACAAAGTGAGTTCCAGGACAGCGAGAGCTACACAGAGAAACCCTGTCTCGAAAAACAAACAACAACAACAACAAAAAAAAACAAACAAAAAAACAACAACAAAAACCACAAACAAACAAAACAGGGACAAAGATGGAGAAGAGACTGAAAGAAAGGCAGTCCAATGACTGGCCTAACTTGGGATACAATATCATATTAAGACACCAAGTTCTGACACTATTACTGATGTGCTTACAGACAAGAGCCTGGCATGGCTGTCTCCTTAAAGACCCTACCAGCAGCTAAGACAGAAGCAGATACTTATACCCAACCATTGAAATGAAGTAGGAGATTCCTGTGGTTGAATGAGAAGGTTTGAAGAAGCTAAAGGGGAGAGCAACTCCATAGGAAGACCAGCAGTCTCAACTTACCCCGACCCCAGGGATTTCTTACAGACTGAGTCACCAACCAGGAGCATACAGAGGCCAGTCTGAAGTCCCTGGCACATATATAGAAGATGTCTATCTATTCAGTCCTTAGTGGGAGAAGATGTGGTTAAACCTTGAGAGAAACACTTGAGGCCTCAAGGAAGCAGGAGGTTGGGAAGCACCTGATCAGAGACAAGGGGGAGGAGAAATGAGATGAGAAACTCTGTGTGTGGTGGAAGTGAGAGAGAGAAAAATGAAGGGAATATATGTAATTAAAATAATAAAAATTCAAAAAAACAGTGTATATCCTTTGCTTTGAAGACTGAATGTTCCTCAGAGGCTCTTATATTGAAAGCTTGGTCCCTAAGTAATAATGTTATTTGGAGGTGTGGAAAAGGTTTTAGGAAATCAGGGATTTTAGAGTAAGTTAGTTTCTTGGGGGTGTCTTAGAATGTTATCTTGCTGTGGGCCCCTTTCTGTCTCTTTCTGTTTCTTGTTGCCATGATCTCAGCCATTTTTGTATTCCTTATGATCCCTACAATTGTGTTCTGGCTCAATATGTGTAGATCAGCCCATACATTTCTCAATTATAACAAACTGAATTATCTGAAACTGTGAGCCAAAGTAATCTTTCCTTCTATTAAATTTGCTCTTTCAGGTATATATCATAGTAATAAAATGATGTTGTAGTCAGGGAGATTTAGAAGAAGTTTAATCTAGGAGCATGGCTGCTCTGACAAGAGATCATATCTAAACACTTTCCAGGTCTATATGATCTGGCCAGAATGCAGACATGTCTTGGTTTTACAATATGATCTGGCCAGAACACAAACACCCTTAGTACACAACTTTCCTCCCTAACAATAAAGGTAAGATTTGTTTGTAGAAGGAAACAGCCATGTTTGAATGGAACATCTAATTAAGGGGAAGAAAAAAGGGAAGAATGAGAGACAGATTGACAGAATGAGTTAGAGATAGGATATGCCCAACTCTTGTGAGAATAGCATATGAAAGTGAGGCTACTGAAAAGCAGCACACAGAGAAAAAAGGTGAAACATATGTTTGTGCATAGGAATTTTGCCAGGAAAGTTTTGCAGAGATAAGGTGCAGAGAAAACAAGGTAGGGAGAGGTGAAGACAGAATGAGCCAGATAAGAAGGAGCTACAAATATTAGAACATATTGACAAAGTCAGTATAAGGCCAATCAGAGCAATTGAGAAGCCTAGAGAAACCTATTTGAATTAGTCACCTTTGAAGATTATGTTATATGCAAGCTGGAAATTTCCAGGCCTAGGCATAGGGAGAGTTAGAAGAGAAAAAGAAATCCTCTAGGCTCATTCTAAGCAATGTATTTGTTTAGCTAGGTACAGCTCTTATCTCACCCCTTAATCTGAGGAAATGAAAGCAATGTTTACAATGAGATCATGCAGCATTTTTTCAGTACCTGTTCTACTTCACTTTGATGACATCTAATTTCATCTGTAGTTTAAACTGCCACAATTTCCTATTTTGTAATTGTATAGTTTCTACGTTTACTCTTAAATTGATGGCCACTTCAGCTGCTTTCATACAGCAGCTATCATGACTAGTTCTAAAATTTATGTCAAATCTCAGCAACTTATATATTATATTTACTATAGTTCTTTAACTATAAACTTAGAAGTAGGATTACTCAATAACTTCATAATCCCATTTTCCCTTTTTTGAAGAACATTATTTTTAAAAAGACTGTTATTGAGCTGGGCATGGTGGCACATGCCTTTAATCCCAGCACTTGGGAGGCAGAAGCAGGCAGATTTCTGAGTTCGAGGCAAGCAGTGTCTACAGAGAGTTCCAGGACAGCCAGGGCTACACAGAGAAACCCTGTATAAAAAACAAAACAAAACAAAAAGACAGTTATGATGTTATGAATTTATAATAGTATAAACAATGTATAAAGCTTCTATTTTCTATAACCTAGGTTCATGCAGAATCATTCAGCATTTAGACATTTTAATAGTCATGAAGTACTATATCACTGTAGTTTTATCATAGCATTAATAATGATCAATATTGGCTATTTTAATAGATTTTCATTATCCATTCATATTTATTTTTATAAAATGTCTGTTCAAGTTTGTAGATGTTTAGTCGTAAATTGTTTAATTGTTATTTTTTTCCTACATATTTTAGATGTTAATGTTTTGTTAAATATTTGACGTGAGAATATTTTTTTCTTCATCCAGAAACATTTCTCTTCATCCTGTCCTGTTATTTCCCACACTTTATAAAAAGATTTTCAATTTGATAAAATCCTAGTTACATGTATTGCTTTTTTGTTTGTTTGTGTTTTAGTAGCTATAACCATAAAAGTATTGCCCAGAAAAAAATTTATAAGAAACTCATTCTGTATTTTCTTCTAGCACACTTGAAAATATATCTTATAACCAGGGCCTTTATTAAGTTTGAGTTGCCGTACCTAACTTCTATGTAGTATGAGATAATGGTACATATCCAGTAGTCTATTACCAATGTTTAAAGCGATCATTCATTCTTAAGTGTGTAAACTATACAAAATATAAGTCTAGTAAAAAGTCACAATTGTAATAAGACCAAAGTTTTATTTTGAAATAATTTCAATCATAAAGTTAAACAAATTTGACATAAACTTCATCCTTTTCATAAAAGAAATTGAGTAAAAGAAATCTATAAAGATATATTAGAATACTTAATATTATTAGAACATTAATATTACACAAAGTAATATATCTAATTTCCCATGTTATTTTCATACCTGTACTTGGGAGTGGATACAGAAAGGTAGAGGTAGAGAAAAGGAGAGAGTAATAAAAAGAGAAATTTAAAATAGATCGACAGAGATATAAATTATAAAATTGCACAGATTCAGAAAATTCTCCATATATCAAGGGAAAATGAACAATCAAATACTACTATCCTACTAACAGAATGTGGAAATAAAATGGCTCAACTACATTCTCCTTTACTCATAGTGCCTTGCTCAGTCATCACCCAGAGGTACTTCCTCCTGCAGCAGATGACAACAAATACAGAGATTCACAACCAAACAATATGCAGAGAATGAGAGACCTTGAAACAAAGCTCTAAAATAAATGTCTTCATCAAATTTCTCCTCTCAGTGATGAGCTAAATATACAGCACATGAGAGAGAAAGAGTGTAAGAGCCACAGGGGATGGAGGACATTTAGACACAACAGGGTTGGTACACACATAAACTCACAGAGCAGCATACAGAATTTCAGCAGGGTTCTCCATCAAATGGGCTTCTAGAACAGAAAAGGAAGTGAATACATGTCCCCATCCAGTAACCCAAAGCAATCCCTAATTGACAGCCAAATGCAAATGAAAAAGTAGTTTTCTTAAAGGAAATCTCATTGGAAAAACAAATACCTCTTAAGTGTAAGTCTCTAGGTTTTATTTTTCTATTATAATGTTAAGCCAGAGTTTTACATTTTGCATGTTGGTTTTTTATTTGTTTGTTTTTTTAACCTTGCAGTTTCTTTGCATATGTTCCTGCTTTGGGTTTTCATGAGATTCCTCTGTATACAAATCCATGTGTCTGTGTCTTTGAGGTTCTGGTGCTTTTTCTTTCGATCTTTTTCATATTTGGGAGTTTTATCATATTAGAGTTAGTGTGTTTATTCCTCTCCTCCTCTTTATTTTATTATTCCTCTGATGCCTACTTGTTTTCTTTCTTTAATAATTTTATTATTAGATATTTTCTTTATTTACATTTCAAATGTTATTGCCTTTCCCCATTTTCCTCCAAAAACTTCCCTATCCCATCGCCCCTCTCCCTGCTCACTACCCCACACACTCCTGCTTCCCTGTCCTGGCATTCCCCTATACTGGGGCATCCAGCCTTGAGAGGACAAAGGGCCTCTCCTCCCATTGATATCTCACAAGGCAATCCTGTGCTACATATACAGCTCTAGTCTTGAGTCTGTCCATGTATACTCTTTGGTTTGGGGTTTAGTCCCTGGGAGGTCTGGATGTACAGGTAGGTTCATATTGTTGTTCTTCCTATGGTACTGCAAACCCCTTCAGATCCTTGGGTCCTTTCTCTAGCTCCTCCATTGTGTACCCTATACTCATTCCAATGGATGGCTGTGATCATCCTCTTTTGTATTTGTCAGGCACTAGCAGAGCCTCTCAGGAGACAGCTATATCATACTCCTGTCAGCAAGCACTTGTGGGCATCCACAAGAGTGTCTGGGTTATGTAACTGTATATGGGATGGATCCCCAGGTGGGACAGTAGCAGGATGGTATTTCCTTCAGTTTCTGCTCCACACTTTGTCTCTGTATTTCCTTCCATGGTTATTTTGATTCCCCCTTCAAAGAAGGACCAAAGTATCCACACAATGGTATTACTTATTCTTAAGCTTCATGTGGTCTGTGAACTGTATCTTAGGTATTCTGAACTTCTGAACTAATACCCACTTATCAGTGAGTGCATACCATGTGTGTTCTTTTGTGATTGGGTTACATCACTCAGGATGATATTTTCTAGTTCCATCCATTTGTCTAAGAAATTCATGAATTCATCATTTTTAAAAGCTGAGCAATACTCCATTGTGTAAATGTATCACATTTTCTGTATCCGTTCCTCTGTTGAAGGACATCTGTTATTTTTTTTCCAGCTTCTGGCTATTATAAATAAGTGCCACAGGCCCTCTGAGTCCCCTGCCTGCGTGGGTTGAGTTCTCTTGAGGAAGTGGGCAAAGATTCAGCGAGTGACAAACAGACACGACACACAAGGGAGTGTGTAATATCTGAGTGTAATGTGTCAAATTGAGCATCAGACTTTTATACAGAAGAAAATGGGGAAGTTAGGTGCCACACCAGCAAGATAACAAAACAGTAATACAAGCGAGGAAGGACTGGCAAGAACCAACTGGGATAAGATTCAAGGTTAACACTGGGATAAAAAACAATTCCACCTGAGGTCTGCTTAAACTTAGGAGCCAGGGGCAAGGGCTTCATTCCCTTGTCTTAGTGCACCTTCCCCCTAGGCCATTGTAAATACTTGCATCTGGGTGTAACTCAGCTAGATATAGTTCTAACTATCTAGTCTGGTTCCTTCTCAGATCGCAAACTTCCTTATTCCTAGATAGTGCTGAATTCCTTTGTAGGGCAGTGACTCAAGGTTGGATCAAGGACTGCCTAGAATCTAACTTGGCTATGTTAAAATATGAATCTTTAGGAACACTTATAATGAAGCAATATTAGGGGAAAGCACACAGATCTGTTTACTAACTAAATCAAGGACTTTGGAGCATTCTTTGTACAAGATGCCACAATTCCAGGAGACTTAGTTTCTGTGAACTTCTTGACTCGGGATCGTGCCCAGACATTTCAGCCTGTCACACGGGTTGCTACTGGAGTGGATGTAGCAGGTCACCCTTTTTGTTGTTGTTGTTGTTGTTGTTGTTGGACATGTTGAAGGGTTTTCTGCGTATATGTCCAGGAGTGGTATAGCTAAGTCCTCAGGTAGTACTATAGCCAATTTTCTGAAGAACTGCCAAACTGATTTCCAGAGTGGTTGTACCAGCTTGCAATCCCACCAGCAACTGAGGAGTGTTCTTCTTACTCCACCTTGTTGCCAGCATCTGCTGTCACCTGAGTTTTTGATCTTAGCCATTCTGACTGGTGTGAGGTAGAATGTCAGGGTTGTTTAGATTTTCATTTCCGTGAAGACTAAGGATGTTGAACATTTCATGTGGTGCCTCTCAGCCATTCAGTATTCATCAGTTGAGAATTCTTTGTTTAGGTCTGTACCCCATTTTTAATAGGGTTATTTGATTTTCTGGAGTCTAACTTCTTGAGTTCTTTGTATATATTGACTCTTAGCCCTCTCTCAGATGTAGAGTTGGTAAAGATCTTTTCTCAATCTGTTGGTTGCTGTTTTTTCCTATTGGCAGTGTCTTTTGCCTTACAAAGGCTTTCTAATCTTATGAGGTCTCATTTGTCACTACTTGATCTTAGATCATAAGCTATTGGTGGTCTGTTCAGGGAATTTTCCCTGTGCCCATGTGCTTGAGGCTCTTCCCACTTTTTTTTTTTTTCTATTAGTTTCAGTGTATCTGGTTTTATGTGGCAGTCCTTGATCTACTTGGACTTGTGCTTTTTACAAGGAGATAAGAATGGATCAATTTGCTTTCTTCTACATGGGAACAGTCAGTTGAACCAGTACCATTTGTTGAAAATACTGTCTTTTTCCTACTGGATAGTTTTAGCTCCTTTGTCAATGATCAAGTGAACATAGGTATGTGGGTCATTTCTGGGTCTTCAATTCTATTCCATTAATCTACTTGCCTGTCACTGTACCAGTACCATGCAGTTTTTAATCAAGATTAAAAAATACTGCTTGAGGTCAGGGATGGTGATTCCACCAGAAGTACTTTTATAGTTGAAAATATTTTTTGCAATACTGGGTTTTTTTGTTACTCCAAATAAAATTTCAAATTGCTCTTTCTAACTAGAATTGATTTTGAATTTTGATGATGATTGCGTTGAAGAGTTAATTAACTATGTAACCTTCTTGTGAAGCTAAGGATAGTGACAGTAAAAAGCCTACTGGTCTGAAGTAGATGACTATTATTTTTGAAGTAGAGGTAAGAAATAGGCTGAAAAGGAAGGATTTATATGATAGTGAA
This sequence comes from Mus minutoides, assembly GCA_902729485.2. Lineage (NCBI taxonomy): Eukaryota > Metazoa > Chordata > Mammalia > Rodentia > Muridae > Mus > Mus minutoides. The sequence continues at coordinate 2,324,678 of LR753306.1, read as the reverse complement.
ACTATCATATATAGTATAATAATTACATATACAACACAAGTCCAAAATTTTCAATATAAAGTGGTAATCATAGGAGACACTGTATAGATATTAAAAAGGGACATAATGGGAATTTTCAATACTTTTTGTACTTTTAGTATTTAGCTTCAAGCTGTATCACTTGTTCTCTAAATTACAGAGGACACATTGTTAAACAGGTAGTTCAGGTGCTCTCACTTTGTTTCCTCAAAATAAATTTTGTTCAAAGAACTCTGGAGAGTATTTTTTAAAGACCTTAACATATTCAGTAATTTTTAATTAGCATATGGTATTTTATAGTACCCTGAAATCTTACAAATAAGTCATCAGAAAGAAAACTCATGTAAAAGAAGCATTCATTAATAAGAAAAGTAAATTGTTCACATATGACCAGAAGTTAATCAGTTCAGTTTACAACTAGGCAGTTGCCTATAGGTAGGTTATTATAAAGCCATGTACATGATGGGAATAATGGGTAGGGTGAAATCTATTTATAACCTCAGAGATAAATATAATGAGAATATTAATTTGTCTCATAAAATCCATAATGAAATTTGCCAATATCTCTTGGCATAGTAATGTTGGGAGATGTTTTATTGAACAACAACAAAAAATAAACATGTTTCTTTGATTAGAAAAAAATCCATGAAGCTGTTTTTACTTATCTGACTATGACTCATAAAACATATACTAATAATGAAGCAACAATACCGAATGGCTGAGAAGCACCTGAAAAAATGTTCAACATCCTTAATCATCAGGGAAATGCAAATCAAAACAACCCTGAGATTCCACCTCACACCAGTAAGAATGGCTAAGATCAAAAAATCAAGTGACAGCAGATGCTGGCCTGGATGTGGAGAAAGGGGAACACTCCTCCACTGTTGGTGGGACTGCAAGCTTGTTCAACCACTCTGGAAATCAGTCTGGCGGTACCTCAGAAAATTGGACATAGTACTACTGGAAGACCCAGCAATACCTCTACTTGGCATATATCCAGAAGAGTTTCCATCTGGTTATAAGGACACATGTTCCACTATGTTCATAGCANTAATGCTGAAAGGGACCTGATATAGCTGTCTTGTGGGAGGCTATACCAGTGCCTGGTAAACACAGAAGTGGATGCTCACAGTCAGCTATTAGTTGGAACACAGGACTCCCAAGGAAGGAGCTAGAGAAAGTACCCAAGGAGCGGAAGGAGTCTACAACCCTCTAGGTGGAAGAATAACATGAACTAACTAGTTCCCCCTCCGCTCATGTCTCTAGCTGCATATATGGAAGAAGATGGCCTAGTTGGCCATCATTGGGAGGAGAGGCCCCTTGGTCATACAGACTCTATATGCCCCAGTACCAGGGAACGCCAGGGCCATTACGTGGGAGGGGGTGGGTAGGGGAGCAGGGCGGGGACACGGGAGGGTAAGGGAAAATTTCTGGATAACATGTGAAATGTAAATGAAGAAAATATCTAATAAAGAGAAAAAAATGAAAAAAAATGTGCAATATCTTATAAATGTGATTTTTAGTTTGAACATTACATTAAAGAGATTGGTTCTCCATTTTTTCCTCATGTTTTGTTTTGTTTTCCTCTTTATCCATTTTTTTTCATTTTTTCTCTTTTTATCCTAATTATCTGTATCTTGTAATTTTATCTTTGATCATGAATGATCAGTCATAAAAAGTTATCATTTAAAGTTAGGGAGCTCCTCAATGAGTAAAAGTATTTACCTGATGACCTGCGTTTGAAGCTCCAGTGCACACAAAAGCCATACAGGAAGGAAAAGTGTCTATAAGCCTACTACTGCTCTTAGAAGAAGGAAAGCTGACCCACAGGCTTCTTTACAAACTTGTGGGTCAGCAAACAGCATATGCAGTGGATTAGCAACAACAACAACAACAACAACAACAACAACAAAAGGAACCCTATCTCAAATAAGGTAGATAGTAATAACTGATACCCAAGGTTTTTTATGACATCCCCACATGTAATGTGGCACAGACATGTTCCCCTTCAAACACACTCATATAGTTCTATACATGTATAACCATTATACAGATGGATGCATTTTCTTCAGTAATCACATGCTGTGCTTGTGAAGATTACATGCATAGCGATTAGCTCCCAAATACAAACTATGTATTGTGGTCACTTATGGAATAAAAGAGCACTTCCCTTTAAAATTATTTAATCAAAATTTAATATAGATTTGACATCCCTACTGCATGATCTCTGCATTTTCTAATATCTGTCTGTCTATTACATAAGTCTGAATAACCCTGTCTTTAAATCTATTGGCTTTTGTGTCTGTGACTATCCCTTTGTGTATGAATGCACCTTCTATGTGTTCTATCTCTCTATATGTGTCTTACTGTTGTGTTCTTATATGTTTCTATTCATTTCTGTCCCCTACAAAGGGATTCAATTTGTCATTATTGAATAGCACAAAAAGAAAGCATCACATTGAGAAGGATTGGGAAAGTTTATAGAAATCTTTAACAGAGTTTTGCAAAAGTTTAGTCACTGGCTCTCACTGATCCCAACTGACCTGGACAACAAGCAATACTACAAACAACATTGTTTATCAAGCAATGTTTATCAGTGGATGCTTTCAACCTTTATGGTGGATTTTAGAAGTGTGTACTTCTTTTTTCAGCAAATTATATGTATACATTGTTCTGGGTCAGGGGCATAGAACAACACATAGAGTAAGACTACAAATATATAATAGCTTAAGTTGTTAAACTTGATTATGACTATATGGGAAATACAAGGTAAGTAAGGCTGGCTATAACATAGTTCTCTTAAAGGCAGGTTAAACAAACAGGCTGAGTACACATTAGGCTACCAGTCTAAATCTTAAGTCACTTCAAGGTTTATTATCATTTCTTGCTGAGAGAACCAGAACAGGATCTAGACTCCTAGAATGAAAGAAACATTTTCATAAAATTGTATCATCACAATTAGTATAAAGAAAAACTACTATTGAGTTTTTTTCCTAGGTAAGTTTTGTAAATTCAGAATAAAATATCAATTATTTCTCAGGTACCATCATCAAAAATGCATATGTTGTCTGCTTCTTATTAATTTAATAATGGTGAAAACAACAAATATTATTTCCAAACATGCTTAAACTCTTTATCAGAAGTATAATAGCAAAACTGAAAACGTATATAGAAGTAAGAAGGATGACTCCCTTAAGTAATTTTCTTTAAAAATATATTAACAGATTCTTCTGCCACATTTACTCCGACCTTCATCAGACTTGAGTAGCCTGAAGTATTACAGAGGTTACATTCCTTTGCCACACCCATGTTTCCTGCTCCATGAGTTCTCTAAGGGCACCACAAACTGCATTGGTCTGCTATCCCCACTGGACCTCCATTTTTTACCCTCCCACATCTCATCTCTACCTACCTTCATCAGACCTACAGTTCCTGAACCATATAGAACTGCTGATCTGGAACCACAAAGCACAAATATATCCACCAGAGGCCTGCTTCACTAGAACCATGGACGTTAACCTCCCTCCTAAGACCTATTACAACAGGAACATCCAGGGACTAAAGGCTGCGAGAAGAACATAATAAAGAAAAGACAGGGCAATATAACAACATCAAAGCACAGCTACCTTGCCAACGCAAGCACAGGACATTCTAACACAATTGAAGCACACACACACACACAAACAAACAAATAATACATTAAATCCATTATTTTAAAGGTGATAGAGGCCTTTAAAGAGGAAATGAATAAAAGCCTTAAAGTAATACACAAAAATGCAATGAAATAGGTAAAGGAAATAAAACTATGCAAGAGTAAAGATGTGAAAGCAGAATTAGAAGAAAACAAAACAAAATCAAACAAACAAACAAACAAAAAACAACAAACCAAACTCAGGGAATCTCAGAGATAGAGAAGCTAGGGAAGTAGTCAGGAACAACAACAAAAGAAAGCATCACCAACAGAATACAGGACATGGAAGAGAGAATCTTAGGGGAAGAAGATACAATAGAAGAAATTTGATACATCAGACAAAGAAAATGATAAATGTAAAAAAGTTTCTGATACAAAACATCCAGGCAACCAGAGCTATCAGGATAAAACCCAACTTAAGAATAATAGGAATAAACAGAATGGAATTGAAGACCCAGAAATGAACCACCACACCTATGGTCACTTGATCATTGACAAAGGAGCTAAAACAATCCATTGGAAAAAAGACAGCATTTTCAACAAATGGTGCTGGCTCAACTGGCAGTTACCATGTAGAAGAATGCAAAGTGATCCTTTGTTATCTCCTTGTACAAAGCCCAAGTCTAAGAGGATCAAGGAACTCCACATAAAACCAGGGACATTAAACCAGGGGAAAAATTCCTGAACAGGACAGCAATGGTTTGTGCCGTAAGATCAAGAATCAACAAACGGGACCTCATAAAACTGTAAAGCTTCTGCAAGGCAAAAGACAATGTCAATAAGACAAAAAGGCCACCAACAGTTTTGGAAAGGATCTTTACCAATCCTAAATCCGATAGGGGACTAATATCCAATATATACAAAGAACTCAAGAAACTGGACCCCAGAAAATTAAATAACCCCATTAAAAATGGGGTACAGAGCTAAACAAAGAATTCTCAACTGAGGAATACCAAATGTCAGAGAAACACCTGAAAAAAAAAAAATGTTCAATATCCTTAATCAACAGGGAAATGTAAATCAAAACAACCCTGAGATTCCACCTCAAAGAAGTCAGAATGGCTAAGGTCAAAAAATTCAGGTTACAGCAGATGCTGGCAAGGATGTGGGACACTCCTCCATTGCTGGTGGGATTGCAAGCTGCTGCAAACTACTCTGGAAATCAGTCTGGTGGCTCTCAGAAAACTGGATATAGTACTACTGGAAGATCCAGCAATACCATATATCCAGAAGATGTTCCAAGGTGTAATAAGGACACATGTTCCACTACATTCAAAGAAGCCTTATTTATAATATTCAGCAGCTGGAAATAGCCCAGATGTCTTTCAACAGAGGAATGGATAGAGAAAATGTGGTACATTTACACAATAGAGTACTACTCAGTTATTAAAAACAATGTGATTATGAAATACTTAGACAAATGAATGGATCTGGAGGATATCATCCTTAGTGAGGTTACCTAATCACAAAAGAACTCACATGATATGCACTCACTGATAAGTGGATATTAGCCCAGAAACTTAGAATACCCAAGATACAATTTGCAAAACACATGAAACTCAAGAAGAAGGAAGACCAAAGTGTGGAAACTTCACTCCTCCTTAGAATAGGGAACAAAATACCCATGGAAGAAGTTACAGAGTGAAAGTTTAGATATGAGTTTTAAGGAAGAACCATCCAGAGACTGTCCTACCCGGGGATCCATCCCATAAACAGCCACCAAACCTAGACACTATTGCATATGTCAGAAAGATTTTGCTGACAGGACCCTGGTATAGGTATTTCTCAAGAGGCTATGCCAGTGCCTGGCAAATACAGAAGTGGATGCTCACAGTCATCTATTGGATGGAACACAGTGCCCCCAGTGGAGGAGCTAGAGAAAGTAGGCAAGGAGCTGAAGGGGTCTACAACCCTATAGGAGGAACAATAATATGAACTAACCACAACCCCCAGAACTTGTGTCTCTAGCTCCATATGAATCAGAAGATGGCTTAGTTGGCCATAATTGGGAGTAGAGGCCCTTGCTCATGCAAAGATTATATGCCCCAGTACAAGGGACTGCCAGGGCCAGGAAACACTAGTGGGTAGTTTGGGGAGCAGGGTGTGGGGAGGGTATAGGTGACTTTCGGGATAGCATTTGAAATGTAAAAGATGAAAATATCTAATAATTTTTTTGAAAAATAAGTAAATAGACAGACAGACAGACAGACAGACAGACAGATAAAGTGATTTCACTTCTCTCTCTCCTCAAGTATTCACTGAATCTCAAACTCTATTTGTGCTTCTACAGCAGCTACAGCAGTAGCCTTGTTGCCTCCTCCTCCTCCTCCTCCTCCTCTTCCTTTCTCCTCCTCTTCCTCCTCTTCCTCTTTCTCCTCCTCCTCTTCTTTCTCCTCCTCCTTCTCTTCCTTCTCCCGCTCCTCTACCTCTACTTTATTTCCTTCCTTTCTTCCTCTCATCTTCCAGTTCTGTTTTATCATTTCAGAAAGTAGGAAAAGGTACTATTCTATAAATCCTTCACTGTAAACCGAGACAATACGTGCCCCTGATCATAGAAAAATATCATAAAAAAGTAGAAGGACCAAAAAATTACAATATATACTAGACTAAGGCAGTGTGCAATACTCACATCTCTTCTCCAAAAAGAAAGAAAGAAAGAAAGAAAGAAAGAAAGAAAGAAAGAAAGAAAGAAAGAAAGAAAGAAAGAGAACATATCTAACACTTCAGCAATGACAGCAACCATTGACCTGACATCAGACCACCTGGTGTGTATGCCAAAGACTAACTGGCCAAGAATTATTGAGTGCCTTTGGTAGAGGGGGTGAGTTCAATCTCACTTCCGGGTGCTACTATGGTGAAAGGATGAACCAAATTTCCTGGGCATTTTCTTCATCCCTCTGGACTTGGTCCTGCACTTCACTATTCCAGCTCAGTTCAGCCTGAGGCTCAGCTCAACACCCCAGCCTTGCAGTCCTCCCAGCTTCATTCTGTTTCTCCAGTTTCTCTAGCTAATGATATTAATATGTCATAAATTGCCATGACTTTTTCAGTCTCTATTAGCTCCCAAATTCTGTCTACATTTTGCCATTTTTTATCGTTTTAATTGTTCTCCAGCATCTTTAACCCCATTTGCAGTCATTTTTACCTGAATAAAAATACACACAAAGATTAAAAAAAATACACCTGAACTCTCAACAGAGTCTCTAAAAGGCCTGAACAGATACCCTGCAGTCTCTTAAAACTACAGGTGTCATCCATCCTGTACTCCCATACCCAACAAAAGGTGAATCACTACAGATGGAGTAAGCAAGATATTTTAAGACAAATACAAATTCAAACAATCTATTCAAAAATCAAGCCCTACAGTAAATACTAGAAGGAAAATTCCAATGCAAGAAGAATAACACAGGAAATAAGTAATTCCATACCAGCAAAAACAAGGAAAGCATACACACACATACACACAGGTATGCATGCACGCACACACACACACACACACACACACACACACACACACACACCACACAAACAAACACCACCACCATTAAAATAGGAGGAAATAACAATCACTGGTCATTAATATCTTTCAGCATCAATGGATTCAATTCCTCAGTAAACAGATACAGGCTAACAGAATGAATATAAAACCAGAATCTATCATTCTGCTTCATACAAGAAATAAACCACAACCATAAAAACAGAGTACCTCAGAGTAAAGGGATAGGAAATGTTTTCCAAGCAAATGGATCCAAGAAGCAAGCTACAATAACCATTCTAATAGCTAATGAAATAGACTTTAAACCAAAATTAATTAAAAGAGACAGTCAAGGGCATTTCATACTCATCAAAGGAAATATCTAGCAAGATACTATCTCAATTTTGAACATTTATGCCCTAAAGACAAAGGAACCCCATTTGTAAAAGAAACATTGCTGACAAGTACAGAAGAGGACGCTCACAGCCATCCATTGGACTGAGCACTGTGTCCACAATGAAGGAGCTAGAGAAAGTACTCAAGGAATTGAAGGGGTTTGCAGCCCTATAGGAGGAAGAATGATATGAACTAACCAGTGCCCTCTTAGCTTCCAGGGACTAAACCACCACCCAAAGAATACGCATAGTAGGACTCATGGCTCCAGCTGCATATGTAGCAGAGGATAGCCTAGTCAGTCACCAATGGGAGAATAGGCCCTTGGTCCTGTGAAGGTTCTATGCCACAGTGTAGGGGAATGCCAGGGCCAGGAAGTGGGAGTGTGTGAGTTGGTAATCAGGGGAAGTTGAAAGGGGATAGGGGTTTTTCTGAGGGGAAACCAGGAAAGGGTATATATAACATTTGAAATGTAAATAAAGAAAATATCTAATTAAAAAAAAGAATTAAAAAAGAAACATTGCTAAAGCTTAAATCCCAAGTTGAAACCCACACATTAATAGTGGGAGACCTCAACTCCCCACTCTCTGATTAACAGTTCATCCATATAAAAATTAAACAGAAATAATGAAACAGACATTATGAAAAAAATGGACCTAACAGATATATGCGAAACATTTTATTTGAAACACAAAAGAATAAACCTTCTTCTTAGTACCATATGGATCCAAAATTGAGCACATAGTCAGTCACAGAGCAAGCATCAACAGTTAGAAGAAAAATGAAATAATTCCTTGTATCTTATCAGACCACAGTGTATTAAAGGTGGACTTCAATAACAATAGAAACATTCTATTCAATGAACTCTGGGTCAGGGAAGGAATAAAAAAAGACAATTAACAAATTTTGAGAATTCAACAAAATCAAATTTATGGGACAGAATGAAAGTAATGCTCAGAGGAAATTTGCCATCACAGATTGCATCCATAAAGAAATTAGAAACTTCTTATACCAGCAATTTTAAAAGTACACCTGAAAAATGTAGAATAAATAAAAAGCAAGCATGCAGTAAAAGAATAGAATGGGAAACAATCAAAATCAATGCTGAAATATATCAGTTAGAAACAAAGAAAACTATGCAAAGAATCAATGAAAACTAGATCTGGTCTTGTCCTTTGAGAAAATCAGCAAGATAGATAAAGCCTTAGTCAAACTAACCAAAAGATAGAGACATAATCCAAATAAAGAAAATCAGAAATCAAAAGGGAGATCATCAAAGCTTATTACAAAAGCCTATACTCAACAAAACTGGAAAATCTAGATGAAATGCATGATTTTCTAGGAAGAAACTATGTATCAAATTTAAATCAAAATCAGGTACACTAAACAGTTCCATTACCCCTAAGGAAATAGAAGCATTAATTAGGATCTCCTAAGCAAAAGAAAGTACACAATTAGGTGGTTTAGTGCAGAATTCTACAATACTTTCAGATAAAAAATAATACTAATATTTCACAACTAAGAAGCAGAAGGAACATTGACAAACTCATTCTATGAAGCAATTGTCACCCTGATACCTAAACCACACAAAGACACAACAAAGAAAAAATATATCAGACTGATATCTCTTATGAACATTGATGTAAAATTTCTCAATTAAATTTCCTCAAATAGGAGTCCGATCATGTATAGCAAATACATGATCCATCAAGATCAAGTAGGCTTCATCCTAGGGATGCCAGGATGGTTCAATATACAAAAATCCATCAATGTAATCCATCATATAAACAAATTGAAAGAAAAAAATACACATGGTTATCTTAAGAGATGCTGGAAAAGCCCTTGACAAAATCCAGCACCCTTCATTATGATAGTATTAGAGTTATTAGAGATACAAGACATATAACTAAGCATAATCAAATCAATAGGTAGCAAGTCAATAGCCAGCATCAAATTAAATGGAGAAAAACTTAAAATAATCCCACTAAATCAAGAACAAGAGAAGGCTGCCCATTCTATTCTTATCTATTCAATATAGTACTTAAAGTTCTAGACAGAGTAGTAAGAAAACTAAAGGAGATCAAGTGGAAACAAATTGGAAAGGAAGTAGTCAAAGTATCACTATTTACAGAATATACGATGGTATACATAAGTGACTCTGAAAAACTAATCTTAGAACATTTACAGCTTATTAACAGCTCCAGCGAAGTGGCTAGATATAAAATTAAGTCAAAGAAATCAGTAACCCTCCTTTATACAAATGAAAGTTGTCTAAGAATGAAATTAGGGAAACAGTATCCTTTATAATAACCTTGAATAATATAAAATATCTTGTGTAACTCTAACCAAGCAAATGATTTATATGTCAGAACTTCATGTCACTGTAGAAAGGAACTGAGAAAGATATCAGAAGATGGGGAGATCTCTCATGCTCATAGATCAGTATGATTAACATAGTGAAAATGGCCATCTTTTCAAAAGTGATTTACAAATTCAATGCAATTTCCATAAAAATGCCAACATAATTCTTTACAGACCTCAACAAAGCAATTCACAGTTTCTTATGGAAAAATAAAAATATCAGGATAGCAAAATCAATCCTGAACAATAAGAAAAACAACAACAATAACAAAAACAAACAAATAAACAAAAACACTTCCAGAGGTATTACTGTCCCTTACCTCAGGCTATACTAAACTGAATGCTATTAGTATAGGAACAGACCAGTGGATCATTGGAATCAAAACAAAGACCCTGAAACAAACTCACACAACAATGACACTTGATTTTTGATAAAGAAAGCAAAACCATACAATGGAGAAAAAGAAAGTATCTTCAAGGTATTGTGCTGGTCTAACTTGATATCTGTAAGTTGATAAATGAAAATAGATCCATATCCATCACCCTACCCAAACAGAAGTACATGTGGATCAAAGGCTTATAAAATTGGATTCAATAAATCTAATAGAACAGAAATTGGCAAATAGTCTTGAACACATTCGTACAGGAGACAAGTTCCTGAATAGAACACCAGTAGCTCAGGATCTAAGATCAGAAATTGACAAATGGTACCTCATGAAACTGAAAAGCTTCTGTAAGGCAAAGGACTCTGTCAATAGGACCCAGTAGTAGCCTACAGATTGAGAAAGAATTTTTACCAACCCTATATCTGACAGAAGGCTAATATCCAAAATTCATGAAAAATTCAAAAAGTTAGATGGGAGCAACCCCAAACAACCCAATTAAAAATGGGGTACAAAGCTACACACAGAATTCAACAGAGGAATCCGAATGACTGAGAAACAGTTAAGAAATGTTCAGAGTCTTTAGACATCATGGAAATGCAAATCAAAACAACTCTTAGATTACATCGTATACTGGTCCGAATGTCTAAGAACAAAAACATGATAGCATATGGCCAACCAATAACCAGCCCAACTTGAAACCCATCTCATGGGCAAGAACCAATCCATGACACTGTTAATGATACATGTTTATGCTTATAGAGAGGAGTCTAGTCTCTGAGAGGCTTCGCCATAACAGCTGAATCAGAGGAATACAGAGTCACAGTCAAACAGTGGATGAATTTTGGGGACTCTTATGGAAGAGGTGAGGGAAGGAATGCAGGTCCTGAAAGGAACAAGGCTTCCATAGAAAGACCAACAAAGTCAACTAATCTGAACCCTTGTGGCTCTTTGAGACTGAACCACCAATCAAAGAGCATAAATGAGCTGGACCTAGTCATCTTGCACAAATGTGGCAGATGTGTAGCTTGATCTTCATGTGGGTCCTGAACAACTGCAGTGGGGGCTATCCCAAAAGTTGTTGCCTCTAAGTGGGATATGTTCTCCTAGCTGGCTTCCTTGTCTGGCCCCATTGGGAGAGGATTGTCTAACCCTGCAAATACTTTATCTGCACGATGGGTCTCCACCTTCTCAGAGGAGAAGTGGGGTGGAGAAATGATTTTAGGAAAAGATGACAGGGCCAGAGATCATTGAGTAGTATGTAAAGTGAGTAAATAAATTAAAATTAAAGTATATTAACAAATTCAACCATTTTAGTATAGATGCATTTAATTTTAATTATATTAACCATTTTATATTCTTGGTTGCCAATACTGGCTCTAAATAATATCTTGGACAGCAGATTTTTTACACAAACGTGGTAATTATTGTTTCTTTGCTTTAATTAAAAGGTAGAAATAACAATAGATTTGTGCAGTTTTTTATACTATTCTCGAAAGTATATATCCTTTACCCTTATCCCAGATAATTACCTTCTGACTATTGTTTCTATTTGGATCTGCAAGAGGAATTTCAGATCTATTATCATCACATTGTTTTGTTTTCTTTTTTTAATTAGCTAAGCAAAATCACTGTTATTCAAAACATTAAATATTTCCTTTAGTTTGAAAGAAATAATTATCTATCTTTGTGTACAATGCCTTGCACACCATTCTCTATTTCCATTTCATTAGTGTTTATAGTTTGTAATAATTTTCTTCTTAGTTATAACCAACCATCACAAAACCCTTGTTCTGAAAATTAAATGTGTCCATTTTTCTAACGATGTTACATTGTACTCAGTAATAATAACATATATTTGACCAGGGAATTGGAAAATGTAGTGTGTTATTCTTACATAACCCAAAAATAAATGAACAAGATCACATATATAATACATTAATTTTATGATGCTAATAGTGATGACAAAAAATTCTATGGGATTTTGTAATTTGACCTTCTGTTATAAGACAGATTTATACTGTCAGAAGTTTCCATATGGAATAGCAACCAGTTAGAAGAAATTTATACTTTCAGAAGGTTCTAAGAATTCTCCATATGGGATCATTACCAGTTTGAGACAACAGAGGAAGTTAATTTGAATATTTATTCTTTTAAATCATGTCTTTTACTAGAATATAAATACATTTATTTAAATTGTATGCTAAATTATAATAAAGGAGTGATCAAATATTTTGATTGAAAGATAGAAAAGTCTCCAAATGTGTAACTAAGAGAATTTCAGTTTAGGAGATGATCCAGCTGGTACAGATACTGCCCTAAAGTCCTGAAGACCTGAGTTCAGTTTCCATAGTCTATAATTTGGCAAGATAAAAGGGATTATTGAGAATTGCCCGCTGACCTCCACATGTGAGTTCTGGCATGTATACATCTACAAATACATTTTCATGCACGTGTACATACATAGACACATATTCACACATTTAATATAATAAATAAAACATGAAAACATTACATGATAAGATATATACTTAAAAGTTTATTTTTTAAATATGTATGGATGTTTTGCCTAAATGTGAATGTTTGTAAATTATGTGTATGTGTGATACTCAAAGAAATCTCAAGAGGGTTTTGGATACTCTAGAATTGGAGGTTTAGGTGACTGATAATGCCACGTGGATGCTGAGAATCAAACTCTGATATTCTGGCAGAAGAGCAAGTTCTTTGAACTACTGAGCAATTCCTCTAACCACATTTATTTAAATTCGTGGATATTATTTTCACGATAGACCAATATATTCAAAATATTTATAATTTCCAAAATCTTTAAACACCACTAAGTTATATTTATATAGATAAAACAAGGTCCATAAAAGAAAGCATATATGTGATTGTCTTGGAATAACTTTTATATGCAACATATATTGGTTAGGTTCCTATAAAATTCTATATAATAGACATGAAGTAAAATATTGGTCAGCCACATCCTAAATAACAACATAAACCAAAGTATTCAATGCTCCTAACATTTTAAGTGGTACATTAGAAGCAAACACAAATAATATAATTCATTTATACAAGGCATACAAGATTAACTCATACAGAATTTAAAAGTAGCATATATTCACAACTGATAAATTCTGAAAATGGTTTAAGGATAATCAATTAATTTAGTATTATGTAAGAATTTGTAGTAAAATACAGTGGTATCTTAGTTTGGGTTTTTATTTCTGTGACAAAACCCCACAACAAAAAAACAAGTTGGGAGAGAAAGATTTCTTTAGCTTACACTTTCATTACTCTTCAACATCAAAGGAAGTCAGAAAAGGGACTTAAAGAGCTCAACAACCTGGAACCAGGAGCTATGTACAGGCTATGGAGAAGGGCTTCTTACTGGTTGGCTTGCCCTTGCTTGCTCAGCCTGCTTTCATATAGAACCTGGGACAACCAGACCAGGGATATCACCACCAACAATGGGCTGGGCCCTTCCTCATTGATCAATAATTGAGAAAATGTCTTATAACTGGCTCTCATGGAGGCATTTCCTTAACTGATTAATCTAGCTTGTGTCAAGTTAACACAAAAACAGCCAATATGCCTGGATTTTAAAAATGATCTATTAAGTTTTACTTTTGATACTTTGGGTAAATTAGCAAATATTTATTATTTTATTTTTTTCACCCAAAATAGACGTATTTGTGTATTTTTAATAGTTTAGTTATATTTTCCATAAAAGTTTTGTATATATTCAATTAAATGTTGTCATTGGTACCTGGATAAATTGGTCACTGGTAGAGGAACTATGTTTTATTCTAAGAAGGTACTGAAAATTGTCTGTATCTACAGGTCTAGGGGAATATGTCATTTTCAGCCTTTTTTATACTTACAAAACTGTGGGAAATGTAGGAGTGAATCTGGTGTAAAAAGGAGTAGGATGGAGAGCAAATGGTCTCCCGAGTATGCATGAATAATCTTGATTCAGCTGTACATGGAAGCAATCTAAAGTGGCTCTCTTAGCAAGCCAATTAGACAGAACAAAGGACATGATGCCAGGGTGGTAGCCTTTTCCTCTGTCTTCATGGAAATACCTCTGGGCGCTTGACTCGTGCTCTGACAGAGTCAAGGAATTTGATTCAACATGACAGTGTGCGTAATGACCTTTTTGGCTCCTGATTGTACAATCATACCCTTATTAGCTGAAAAGTTGCATATGCATTATTGTACTAAACAGTAAAAGTTAGATCTGCTCCCAGTACTGGTCTTCAGAGTCTGAAATCCTGGGCATCTTTGTGGACTCTGCTTTCTTCCCGTTTTCTGGTCCTGGTTCTGACACATGCCCACAGGAAAAAAATGCATAGAAATAGACATAATTAAGATAAAATAAATATATGTGGTTGCTTAAATGTTAGGTTCCCCTAGAAGCTCAAATATTTTAATATTTGGTTCAAGTTGTTGGTGCTGCTTGGCTAGGTTTAGGTGTATGACAGAGTTTTAAGACAGGCATTGAGGTTTCAATGCCACACACCATTTCCACATTGCACATACTACAAGATAGGAGTTCTCAGTTTCCTGCCCTGATTACTATATCTGCCACTGCCACTCTTACGTCCCTGCTGTGACGGTGATGAAATCTCATCCTTCTGAAGTTGCGAGTCAAAAAACAAACAAACAAACAAACAAACAAACAAACAAACAAACAAACAAAAACTTTCTTTTATAAGCTACCATGGTCATGTTATTTTTTTTTTTTGTTAGTTTCTTTTGTTTGTTTTTGAGAGTCCATCTTAATTTCCATTGCTTCCCTCCCTATCCTTCCTCCAAAACTTTTCATATTCGCCTCCTCAGTGTCCTTCATAGTTATGGCCACTTTTTAAAACAATTGTAATTGTGCATGTATTTGTATACACACATGTATTCTTAATAAAACCTGGTAACTCCTTATAAAGTTACCTGTATGTGTATTTTCAAGATGAACCAATTGGTATGTAACAATTGACTTGCTTTTCCCAGTGGAAGACCACTCTTTCTACTCCTAGCTTTACTCAGTTGTCTATATAGTTCATTGTGTAGGATTGAGGCCTCATCCACTACTTTCCACATCTATTTTGGCATACTTATTGGTGACTTCCTTGTTCAGTACACATTTGTTTGGTCATGTTGGTTAAAGATCATGGGTATAGCTTTCAGAAGACAAAATATCACCAAAATAGGAAAATGATACAAATATCTGAAGGTGTTTTTTTTTTTTTTTTTTTTTTTTTTGAAATTTGGCTTAATATTACTACTATTGTCAAATCTTTAAGAATCATGTCTTATGAATGATGCCCTTTAAACTGAATATTAATATAAACATCATTGAAAATGCATTTACTGAATTCTATGCAACTAGCTCTGCCATAGATGATTTGCTGAGTTTGATCTTCAGCACTGTCAAAAACAAAAACAAAATCATAAAACAATATCATTACTTAAAATTCATCATACTAATAGACTGAAATGCTAATGCTATAAAGAAATATATTAATGCATGTTGAATTTCATCTACAATGGCAAAAATGAAAACAAAATGTCTACCATCTGTTACATTTAATCTCATCAACTTGAGCAGATTTAAATTTATCACGAAAACAAATCTCTAGCCATCTTTTGGGGAATCATTTTGTCTATGAATGCACTGTGGTCCTTTCTGTTATGCAACTGAAACCATGATTTATTATTAATCATGGAATTTATCCACTTTCTTCTTTAAAGTGCTTCCTTTTTATTATATTTAATCTTTTTTTTTTTTTTTTTTTTTCGAGACAGGGTTTCTCTGAGTAGCCCTGGCTGTCCTGGAACTCTCTCTCTAGACCAGGCTGGGCTCAAACTCAGAAATCCACCTGCCTCTGCCTCCCAAGTGCTGGGATTAAAGGTGTGCACCACCACCCCCGGCAATCATTTTTTCTACTACAATTTAATCCCCCTCCAACAGTTCCTTATCATATTCCTCCATGTTTCCAATGGATGTTCCCATATCCCACCACACCCAGCCAGGCCACCCGAATCCCTAGGGCCTCAAGACCCTCAATGGTTTGGTGCATATTCATAAGGGATGCGTGTGTGTTTGTGTGTGTGTGTGTGTGTGTGTGTGTGTGTGTGTGTGTGTGTTTATAATTAATGTGTTCACAGAGGGCAAAGCAACCAGATCCCAATGGTACATGGGAGATACAGGTAATTGATTAGAATCAAGCTCAGATCGCCTACCAGAGTAAAACATACTCTTGCCCACTGAGCCATCTCTCTAGTTCTCTTAAATTGTTTCTTTTCAGCTATTTGATCACCATAATGAGAAAAAGGTTACAATAAAAATTAGTACCAGTAACTGGAGCTCTTGTGGTTGAAAACCTGATCACGTATTTATGACGTCTTCGGAAGTGGTATGTGTCAGGAATATGAAATTATTTGCAGTTATGGGCCACAAAAGCTCAACGGTACACAAGCAGAACTTAATGGGTCATTCTTTGTAGGAACTAGGAAGATAAAAACAATAGCAATAAAGAAAGACAGATAGTGGAGGCATGGCTGAGGAGTTTTCCGAGATATTGTGGTTTACATGATCTGCCACTACTTTTTAAAGCACGTTCTTGAACCAAGATATGGCCCTATTACTATAGATAGCTGCAGGCATGAGATAATATCTGAGCAGCAATGTCCTGATCTGTAAGACCAGATTAGAGAAGTGTGGAAAAAAAATTCAGAAAACGGGACAAAGGATGTCATAAAGACTGTTTGTTCAAGCGGTGTGCTATTTTTAGTAGCTAGCTGAATACTGTATAAGCAGACTTGGAAAAATAAAAATTGTTCATTCCTGAAAACTACATTGTCTTTGTCTACCTTTTCAGATCTATGTGTTGCCCACAGCTGCTCTAGCTGTGGCCCAGAGGGGAGCAGTAACTATATCAAGAATTTGCCTAGAGGCTCTTCATGTGATACTTTGGCAAAGAATCTAGCTACATTTCAACTATCTTCTGAAAACGCAAGCAATGGTGAAGGTAAATGTAGACAATTAACTTGTTTGGTAGAGGACATTGCAAGACAGAATAGTGTTAACACTTTGTCATTAGTATTGCTCACATCTCTTAACTAGGCAGGCACTGAAAATGTAGAGTAGAGAGATTTTTTTTTTTTTTTTTTTTTTTTTTTTTAGTATGCTTTGACAATAAAAGTTATATGAGCAAGTTTAAAGTTGTAGACAAAGAGAATAAAGATGACAAAGAATCTGTGACTGTTACAGAGAGGAGGACTATTCCTTGTTCTATGTATTAGAGAAGCAGAAAAGGGCACTGAGAAAAAGAACACTCCTATCAATGTCCTCATTTTGTTAAAATGCAAAAGAATTTGAAAGGAAGGAGCTAAATAATGTGAGTGCTCCAGAAAGAATTTCCTACTCAGTAACAATCAGCTAGGAATATATTTCCATAGAGTTGGCACTCAAAGACCCATGCAATGGTGATTCTAGGTTTTAGGCTTCATCCACAGCTGCTAGCATAACTTTTCTGTGCTGCCTACATGATGCTGAATTTATAAACACAAAATATAAGAGATCGGCTGAGGTTATGGTATCTTACATAGTTCCAGAGATCTCCTGAGGCTATACCACATGTGGTGGAGTTGTAATCCCTGAATAAATGTCATATTACCTATGCTGCAATAAAAATTCCATGAAGTTGGCAACATCAGCATAATGTGGCATCTGCTGAGCTGAGCTGCACATAAGGAGTTGAACTGGAGTAAGATAAAGGCTATTTTTGATGTAAGTGGAAAAAGAAAAGGTCACGTATGCCTTCTGAAGTCTAAATGACTCTGTCACAAACCTATATGCCTGGCATAAAGCTCCAGGGTTTGATGTTTCACCTATTGGATTTGTGATTCCTTTGTCAATTTCTTTGCTATGTACCAATTCTCTAATTTTTGGAGTGGAGATGTTTATTCTATATCATTTTATAATAAAAGTTGGTGACCAAGATTTATTTTTGATATTATAGGAGTATCAAATATATAGAGTCTCAGATGAGACTTGAACTTTGAGCTTTCAAATTTTGCACTTTTTAAAGACCATGTGGACTTCTGATGTTGATGTTATACCTAGTATATTTTGAATTGTGAAATGACCTATAATGACAAAGAATGCAATTATATGCCTTAAAGAGTATATCTTTATATACCACGTTGATGGGGATGGGTTTGTGATGGTTAATTTTGCCAATGTTATACATTTGTTAGTAAGAAAAACAAATATTTTGATAGTTTCAGTGAGGGATTATTCAGATTAGGTTCATTGAAGTGAAAGATCTATCTTAAATGTGAATTATATGATTCCATATCCTGAAACCATGGGCTGTATTACAGCAGGAAAACAAGTTGAGCATAAGCATTCACCGTTTTCTGTTTCCTAACTGTGAATGTTATGTGGCTTGCTGTCCTATAATCCTGCCACCATGACTTCACTACACTGATGGACTGACTGTGTCCTCTAGGACTATAAGCAGAAATACTCTTTTCTTCCCTAAAATTTCTTCTTGCCAAGTATTGGTCACAGTCATACAAAAAGTAACTAATGTTCTAACATAGTCTTATTTTTGCTTCTATAGCAAAATAATGTAGATTCGGTTATTTTTAATGGATACCTATTCATCTACATTTTCTTCAGTCAGCTGAGAAAGTAAGTACAATGGCACATAATCCTATTGCAAAATGACAATATAACAGTAAGAAAACAATTAAAGAGTGGCTGTAATGGTTAGTTTTAATTGTTAACTTCATTCAGTCTATAATCACTTGGAAAAAGAGTCTCATTCGGGAATGGTCTAGACCATGCTGGCTTGTGGTCATGCCGATTACTGATCGTCTTGATTATGTTAGTTGAATTCAGAAGAACCTCCTCTGAGGCAACAGGATTCCCTAGGCAAGTTATCATGATGTTTAAAAAAGAAAGGAAAAGGGATATAAGTATGTATGTACTAATTCCTTCCTCTCTGCTTTTGAATGTGGAGATAGCTTGACTACCATCGTAAAGCTCCTGCCACTTTGACTGCTTTACAATGATGGACTTTACCCTAGAAATGTGAGATAAAATAAATCCTTTCTTCCTCTGGTTACATTTGCCAGTGTATTTCATCATAATTTAAATGCAAATAAGACCAGGTCAACTTGCCATTAGTTTTGGTAGGTCTACGTATTGATCATAGGGTTTTAAGCATACTAACTTTTATCATTGAGCTGTTAGCTAGCCTCCAACTCACCTTTAAAATGAAATCACTCTCATTTTTTAAAAGAATACACTGGTATGATAATAACATTTCTTCAGAGTTTACTACATCCCAAACTTCTAATACTACCATCATGAAATGTTTTAGAATATGGTATTTAGCAGATACATTCAAGCTATTGCACTGATATAATTGAAAAAAAATGAGAAAATAAAAGGGTAAAAACCTTTTTTGAAAACATAATGGGAATATTACTTTTTAAAATATACACACTAGGAAATGTATATTAAGAGCCTTTGGTGGTAAATAATAAGAGTGATAGAGGCATTCTTAAATTTAAAAACTATCAAGTTACTATCATTTATATATTAATGAACAGAATGAATAGCATGTGTTACAATAGCCCCTAAACAATAATTCAGAAACATGTTTTTTAAAGAAACTTGTTAGATTATAATGTGAAAGTTGGGCAGTCCTCTTAGGAAAAAGGGTTTCACAAACACCTTTCATGCTTGGTAGAATAGTTGGAGGAAAGATACCACCAACATAGAGTTAAATAATAGTTTATCTACTATTACATTATAAAAGTTAGAAATATACTGCCAATTTAAAAGAACTTTATTAATAATATACAGATTGAATCTATATTGTACAATTATTATTCTACTATACTTAATTTATTACACATCTATCAACTTGTCAATCATTCTCATCTATTAGTGGCTGTATTTCAGACTAAGTTGCAGACATATGCAAAGTTTTCAAATTATGCATCCTGAATAATTATGTAGACTTAAATGTTAAAACATATTGAAGTTTTAAAGGTTGGAATGACAGTTTATAATCTCTGCAAGCTCCTAAAGCAAGGATACAGGATTTTCAATTATTTACAAACTTTTCCCCAAAGATACTCCAGTTGTTCCTAAGAAAATTGAAAGCCAAGACAAAAGATGTGAGAGGAACAACTCTAAGACACAAGTACTTAGATTGTCTCAAATATAAATTCAGAGGAAAAGAAAGTTGAATCCAACAAAAATACTGGACTTCAGATGGAGGACCAGAGTCCATTTAATTACCAGGAAATGCTGAAATACTTGAGGCAATCTTCTTGCACAAAAGCACAGACACTGAAGTTCTAATATAGGGAAGGAAATATCAGTGAAACTCCATGCAAAGAAACAGCATATACATTATGATCAAGGTGTAGGATTTTGGAATTTCTCAAAAATAATTTGTAAAATATATGCCAGTGCAACAAAATCCTGAATCCTGTTATGGAACAAAAGAGGAAAGCTCACACATACACCAAATAACAACAGCAACACAACCAGACTTGTTATTTAGATTACTTGTTCTGATGCAGTGCAGGCTTTTGCATCCTCTCTCAGAAGGGGAGTAAAACTTTGCCTCAGCTGTGCATATGACAGAGGATTAGTGTATTGAATCAACAACACAAAAAACCTGAGCACTAAAGAAACAAACAATCTGATTTAATAACAGTCAACAGAACTTAACAAAGTTTTCAACTGAAGAAATTTAAGGAACTAGAAGAGAGTACCCAAGAGCTGTAGGGGTCTGCAACCCTATTGATGGAACAACAATATGGACTAATCAGAACCCCCAGAGCTCATGTCTCTAGCTGCATATGTATTAGAAGATGGTCTAGCTGGCCATTATTAGGGAAGAAAGGCCCTGGGTCTAGCAATGTTTATATGTCCCAGTACAGGGGAATGCCAGGGCCAAATAGTGGGAGGGGGAGGGGAGGGGAGCAGGGCGGGGGAGAGGGTATAGGGGACTTTTGGGATAACACTTGAAATGTAAATGAAAAAATTCTCTAATAAAAAAATAAAATAAAATAAAGTTAAATATAAGTAAATGCAGATTAAAATTACTGTATGATTTCATGTAGACTTAATCAGAATGGTTATCATCAAGAAAAAAAAAATAGGAAGAAATACTGGTGAAAATACAGGGTCAACAGAGTCTTACTTAATTGTAGTAAAATCTGATGTAGTTACTATGCAAATAAGTTTGCAATGTCCTCAAAAATTCAAAAATAGATCTACGACACCACTCACAGTTATATAAACAAAAGAGTCTATATCTGACTATTCAGATACATCTATGTTTATGCTGCTGTGTTCACAAAAGCCAGGAAATAGAAACAGCCTAGGTATTCATCACAGTGAATGGATAATGAAAGTGAATATTTGGAAAAGTAGAAAGTTTTTAGCTCTAAAAAAATGAAATCTACATTTATATTACATGTTAGTGAATAAAATGGTGGGAGTTAAGGAATACAACAAGAGAGATAACAGAGGACCAAGACAATGAACATTGCATGTCCTTTCTCATATGTGGATGATATTCCAACTTTCTGCTTATATTTTTTTTTTTTTACTTGAAGTCCCTATTGAACTCAGGAAAATAAAAAGGAGCCTCTGAGTAAGTTTTATCATTAGAGAAGATGGGTAATAAGACCCAGATTAAAAGATGGCAGAAAGGGGCAGTATTAGAGGATAAAAACAGGGAGAGATACATGAAATAATCTGTTTAGCAAGTAAGAACCATGAAGAATAAAAAGGAGACATGAGGACAAATGTAGAAAAGAGAAGCCAAAGACTTCACTGAAACATATCAATGATTATCTAAGCTATAAATCAAATTAAAACAATTAGAAGTAATGAATTATCACAGTGAAACAAATATAATCAAGCTATGGTTATTTTACTCATAAGAAACACATTTCGCAATGAAGATTTTGAAAATTAAAAGAGACTTAAATCGGAATAATCACCACAGGGATATTTTATAATGACATAAGACAGATTAGTTCAAGAAGGCAAAAAGTATTTAAGTATGCTCATGATTTTATGCTCACCTATAAGGTGGGATCATATGTCAAATGGCTACTATCTTTTAAATTCAAGAATATATCACTATACAGTTCCCGTAATGCTTATACAGATCTACTTTTCTACTAATTATTCATGCTAACTTACATTCTTAAGACACTATTATTTTTAATTTTATCTTTTTTTTAAACTCCAGATTTTATCCCCCTACTAGTACACCCTCTGACTATTCCACATCCCATAATTCACTCCCCCCTCAATGCCACAAAGATGTACCCACACTGCCACCCCAAACCCATGAGACCTCTCCACTAGCTGGGGCCTCCAGTCTCTTGAGGGTTAGGTGCATATTCACTGACTAAAACCAGACCTGGCAGTTGTCTGCTGTATATGTGTTGTGGGCCTCATATCATCTGGTGTATGGTAGTCCAGTATCTGAGAGATCTCTGGAGTCCAGGTTAATTGAGACTGCTGATCCTCTTAACGTGGTTGACCTTATCCTCAGCTTCTTCCAGCTTTTCTCTAACTCAACCACAGGGGTCAGCAGCTTCTATCCATTGGCTGGGTGTAAATATTCGCATCTGACTCTTTCAGCAGCTTCTTATGTCTTTCTGAGGACAGTTATGATGGGTCCCTTTTTGTGAGCATACCATAGCCTCAGTAATAGTGTAAGGCCTTGGGGACTCACCTTGATCTCAATCCCACTTTGGACCTCCTTTTATTCAAACTCTTTTCCATTTTCGTCCCTACAGTTCATCCAGACAGGAACAACTATGTGTCAGAGTTTTTCACTGTGGTATTGCAACCCCTCTCTCACTTGATGCCCTGTCATTCTGTTGGAGGTGGGCTATCTAACTTACCTCTCCCAACTGTAAAGCATTTCATCTTAGGTCTCTCCCTTTGAGTTCTGAAAGTCTATCACCTCCCAGTTCTCTGGCACATTCTGGAGGGTTCCCCCTTCCCACCTCCTAACTAACAAAGGATCCAACTCCATTCTTTCTGCTGGATCTCAGGGCTTCAGTCTTTTTCTCCCACCCAATACAAGATCATATTCCCCTATTACCCTCCTTGTCCTCTTTCACTCCCAAGTCCCTCCCTCCATCCCCCCTTCTGTGATTAATTTCTGCTCCCCGCAACTGGATTGAGGCATCCTCACTTAAACCCCTCAGCCTGTTGACCTTTTTGAGTGGTCTGTATCTTGAATATTTTGTACTTTTTTTTGGTTAATATTCACTTATTTTTTAGTACATACTAATATATATATATATATATATATATATATATATATATATATATATATTTGTGTATGTACTTTTGGATCTGAGTTACCACACTCAGGATATTTTCTAGTTCCATCCATTTGCCTGCAAAACTCAGGATGTCCTCATTTCTAATATCTGAGTAATATTCCATTGTGTAAATGAACCACATTTTCTGCATCCATTCTTCTGTCGTGGGACATCTGGGTTGTTTTTAGCTTAGGACTATCACAAACAAGGCCACTATGAACATAGTGAAACACATGCCCAAGAGGGGTTTATCTGGGTCTTTAGGTAGATCCATTTCCAATTTTCTGAGGAAATTCCAGATTGATTTCCAGAGTGGTTGTACCAGTTTGTATTCTCACCAGCACTGGAGGACTGTTCCTCATTCTCCACATCTTAGTCAACATGTGCTGTCATCTGAGGTTTTTTATGTTAGGCATTCTGACTTGTGTGAGGTGGAATCTCAAGCTTGTTTTGATTTGCATTCCCCTAATCACTAATGACTGGGAATTTTTCTTTATGTGCATCTCAGCCATTTGAGAGTCCTCTGTTGTGAATTCTCTGTTTAGTTCTATACCCCATTTTTTGATTGGGTTGTTTGGTGTTTTGGTGTTTAACTTCTTCAGTTCTTTATATATTTTGAATATTAACCCTTAATCAGATGTTGGGTTAGTGAAGTTTTTTTTTCCCAGTCTGTAGGTTGCCAATTTCTCCTATTGACTATGTCCTTTGCCTTACAGAAGCTTTCCAGTTTCATGAGGTCCCATTTATCAATTTTTTAATCTTAATCTATTCTTTATATGTATGTATCCACCAACACCATGTTATATTTTAAATCTGTATATTTATAAAACATTATGATCTTATTTTTAGAAATTGGCTAATTTATGCTAATTGAAATTATTTGTTGTATAAGCATGAAAACCTGCGTTCAGTGCCCTAGAATCTAAATAATAATAATAATAATAATAATAATAATAATAATAATAATAAATAACAACACATGGGCATGGTGGCCTGGGCTTATAATTCTAGTACCAAGGTGTTGCCAGAAGGGCAGATCCATGAGGGTTGCTGGCCTAAATATTGTACTCCAAGGCCAATCAGAGAACTTGTTTCAAAAAACAAGGTGTAATGTATCCAAAGAACAGAACTTAGAGTGTCCTCCGGCCTCTAAATATATGTCCATATACATGAATCGAAACCTAAACACACAGGCACCTTCAGATTGACAAAAGTTCCTGTACACCTAGAGATAACGTCCAGTTGACTAATGCAATGGTTCTCAACCTTCCTGATGCTGACAGGCTTGTATTGTGGTGACTCCCAACCATGAAATCATTTCATTGTTACTCTATAACTGTAATTTTGCTGCTGCTATTAATTTTAATATAAATATCTTATGTGTAGGATATCTAATATGTGACTCCTGCTACAAATGTCCCTTGACCCTGAAAGTCAGGGCATCCCATAGGTTCAGAACCACTTGCCTTATGCATAAAGCAAAAGTAACAAAAGTTAAACATATAGATTGATTTTTTTTAATTCTTGAAGACACTATTTCAAGATTCTATAGGAATACACACAAGCTAATAAAAATGAGAAAATATGCTAATATTGTCAGCCATCTGAAAACTATTATGCCTACAACAACAACCTATACAGGTCTCCTAAGCTTACCACAATTATTCACTGAGATATATTACATTCTTGGCTATAACATTTATTTAAATATATTAAAAATTATAAACCAAACAATACATTCCTCTGCCACAACATTGTTAACACAGAAAGCATAGTAATAAAATACATGAAAAGTATTTTAATAATATACATGTTAGATTATAAAATCAAAGCAGGTATGATCACTCATATAAAAGATAACACCAGGGGCTGAGACACAAATATTTTTAGTTCCATGTGAGCCTGTGGTTTATTCTTAGATCTGGTATCAAAAATAAATTCAAATAAATAGAAACATAGCAAAAATACTTTATAAAGATGTTTTATACACATACCAACATACAGATGTATATGAAAATGAATAAAATAGTGTTGAATGCAGGTAAACTCACTTCTGAAAGAATGCTTGTAGATTTAGAAGCCCATTTTCAAACGTAATATGGAGTAGAGACTAATAATCCATGTTTTCATATCCAACAAACTCCAGGCCCAGTAGGAAATTCCCCTGGGTATGTAAGGCAATTTCTAGTCAGTACACAATCATCTTGGTGCATGCTTTCAAATACCAGCCAGCTAATGCAAAGCCTACACCTAACCGCATCCTTTAGCATGCTTTTCTCACTCATAGTTCAGTAACCAAACAACTAGGAATAAAGTCTGTGCTCTAATATTTCCCTCATTATTGAAAATGTCAATTTTTAACAGTATTCCAAGCTGACTTATCCCTTTATTTTAGGGAAAAGCAAAAATAATGCTTCTTGCCATATTTTTTTTTTTTCTCATTCCTGAGGCTGGTCCTTTCCAATATTGTATCATGTGGAATAGCATTATTTTTCAGTTTAGATATGAATATAACACTTGTGTTTTATAGAGATGGGGATCAAAATCAGGACCTTGTGCATTCTAGTTAAGTCCTCTACCACTGAGAAACATCCTTATGGCAGACATCTGATATACTAGGCTTAGTATGAACTTTACTGCAGTATTTTCAGTATGTTCTTGTGCTGTAACTGTAACTGAAGTTGTTGCACTGATCAGGTTTTTACAACCATTCTCAGCTTATATTCAGCACTTGAAAAGCTGAAATCTTTCAGTGTTCTGGTCCTTGTTGAATTATTTATATAGGTTTGGAGATCTGTTCTCAGGAACATTATTTTTTAAATATTTATTAAGTAACCTTCTGAAATGTTTCTCCAAAGGTTATGAGATGTGACTTCCATTAAAGCTACATGGAATTGGCTGATAAGCACAGACAGAGGTCAGGTAAATTGAGTTATTGTCTTGTATGTTTCGGACTGCTCTGTGGAACAGGGACGGGATCGTGGTATCTTCATAACTGTTCCTGTGTTGTAACCACATCTGTGTGAAGACATTTGTCTCTGGGGACATTCCTTGGCAGCCTGACAAAGGTATTTCTTGTGTGTTTGAAATACATTTAGGTGTTTCTGCCTACCTTAATACTGTCAGAAACTGTTCAATTATTCACTGCTGCACAACAGGGATCACAGCCTGGGAAAACAGTGCTCATGCTTAGTTAAAATGAAAGGGAAGAAGAAATCTTCATTTATAGCCTGCATAAGTTCTCCGAAGTGCTTTCATAATTAATTTTGGATTGTACAATGCCATAGCCATTATGCAGCAACACCACTTCTGAGCATAACAAGAGCCAAATGCTCAAAGTCTAGATCGTGGAATTTATACATGGGGGAAGGGAGGATCTAAGCCAAGTGATTGTGAACCCTAGCTGAATAAACTTTTGAAATGAAAAGACAATAGTTTGTAATGCTTGGGGAAGCTTGGAATGTCAAATCTGCACCCTGTCAGTAGAAGTCAGAATCCATTTTATTGACTTGGAAAAAGTAGCTTTGCCTTAATGGGCCTCAATAAAGCATAGTTAGCCCCACCCTTTCATATGGTAATTTAAATTCTAAGGGAAGAAAAAGCTCTTTACCTTTCTAGTGTTACGAGAAAAATAGGGGTTTGAGTC
The DNA here is from genome assembly GCA_902729485.2 of Mus minutoides. Taxonomy (NCBI): domain Eukaryota; kingdom Metazoa; phylum Chordata; class Mammalia; order Rodentia; family Muridae; genus Mus; species Mus minutoides. The sequence goes on along the minus strand of LR753306.1, from coordinate 2,297,319 downwards.
TAAATCCAGATTAGAGGACTTTTGCTGGACAAGTGGACCATTCCATCAGACAGAAGAACTGGTAAGGTCAAGTGAGCCAAAACCCTGTGAATCTCAGAATTGAGAATAGTACTAGAGACGACTCTCTGCCTAATTCTACTTGGTCTGGAACACATAATTACAACCCTCCACTGGGAGGACCATAAAAATCGGTCACTGTAGTCATTCCCCATGCAAATAGAGCATTCCTAGCACCTCAAATTGAGCCAATAGGAAGCATCTACCGATGAATCCTACCATACTCCTCAAAGTTTATAAAGTCCCTATCCATGAAATAAAGTATCCAAGTTATTTCATCCAGAATCCTCTGGGAGTGGCTGTATTACTGAGCATTACGACTTTGGTGAAGAGTTCTATCTCTGGAAGCATTTGTTGCTGGACCTTGGACATGCCTGGCAGGTAAGATTCTTGCCTCTGCTGCCCCTGCCACTGGCATTGGAACTGTTGCTGCCATGTAAGCCCACCGTCCCCTTCTACTGCCCCGTTCTACACCCTGGTGTCAGCTGCGGTCTCTTCCATTGGCATTGGTGCTGCTAAGTTATAGGAGGAGACCTGGGACCCTGGCTACTTGTCCTTACCTAGCTAATGAAACCTCTTCCATTCGGAGTTATTGAGTTATTGTCTTGTATGTTTCGGACTGCTCTGTGGAACAGGGATGGGATCGTGGTATCTTCATAACTGCTCCTGTTACTACTCGGAGTTGTAACACTTTGGCCATTTCTGGCCAGACCAGAGGCCCATGGAACCTGTTCATCCCAGTTCCACAGGGGAGGACAGATATTAAACATTCTATTGTTGCTATTGTTACTGCTTACTTTTCCATCTACTCATTTACTACACTTTTGAAGTTTTTCTGTTGTATAAATATGAAACAAATCCAGGCTTTATGGTCACATAATTTTTAACAAAGCTGCCAAAGGTACCAAGAGCACACAGTAAGGCAGTACTTTAATAAATGTTTAGCAACTAGATAGCAACATTGAGAAAAAACAAAAATGAAAACACAGAATTCAGGAATTAAAAAAAATCTAACTTTGGGTATGGTTAATTTCAGTATGTGATATTTTCTTATTTTCAAGGTTTGCATAGAAAGGCGAGAAACCCTGTCTCAAAAACAAACAAATAAACAAACAAACAAAAAAGAATTATATATGCCAGGACTCAAAGACAATTTGAAGAAAAAATACAAATAGAAAACCTCTGAGATATTTACCTGGCCAACATTTTCTTGCTAATGGATTCAGTAACAGAGACAGCAAAGCCAAATGTACAAGTATGGTATTACTAGCAAGGTGAAATGTTTCTCCTTAAAAAAAAAAAAAATTGAGGGCTTGAAAGAAGGTTCAGTGGTTAGGAGAGAGAACCAGAGTTCAATTGCTAACATCTACATGGTATCTCACACCACCAGAAAAAAATAGTCCCAAGGGATCTGTCACCTTCTTTAGGGCTCTGCATTCTTTGGGTATGCATATGGTACACAGATATTGATGTAAGCAAAACACTTAAGTATGTACATTTCAAAATTAAAAATTAAAATTTAATGATGCAGAATGAAGATTTCACCTGTAGAAGAATGAGAACATATTAGTACAGCACATACTTAACAAATGCTTAACAACCAATATGTGTAAGTGAGGTAAACATATCAGTAGTAAGAAAATAACCTTATTTTAAAATGAGCTATGCTTATAAATGGGAAAAAGATTACAAAAATGAAACAAATTACACTATGGTATGATTTCAGATTTGTCAGAATAAGTAAACATTATCTAAAAGATATAAGATGAAGGACATCCAGGATCCAGACAGTGAAGAAAAACATATTTTAACAAAGCCAATCATGGAAAACAACATATTTCTTCTCCTTACACTGGTAATCATTTTATGTTATTCATTGTTTCATTTCCAGTGCAGAACTTTATGTTGGATAAGATCACACTTGTTCATTGTTGCTTTGGTTCCTCCTGTATTTGTTGTTGCCGTATCCTAAACATCATTAGATATAAAGACTGGTATCAGAGTGATTTTCAATGTGGGCTATCAGAAGTTCAGTAGTTTAAGGTGTTAAATGTAACTGTTTGATACATTTTTAGTTATTTGTTGCTATTGCTTATTTTTGTGGTTTTTTCCCTTAATAAAAAAATCAGGGGAGAGTGTGAATGCAGTCCCCCACTACTACAAATTATGCAGTCCAGTTTCCCTCACTTTGGGAAATCGCAGGGGTCAGCACAATCAGCTTGGAAAAACCAACTTTGTGATCATGGTATCTCCCCTGCCAGTTAAGTATGCTAGTGTATATTTTATCCCTGGTACCATTTATTGATAAAACCATCTTTTCCCCATTATGTGACTTCACTGTTGTTGATAAAATAAAATAAAATAAAAAATAAAAACAAAACAAACAAACAAACAAAAGATATAATTTTCACCTTAAAGAGAATAAGATAGTGTTCTTGTAATGATGTTAAATTTCTCTAGTTGTTCTTTATTCTTTCCCATGTGTTGGCTATAAATTAGAAGAAGCTTTTACTTCCTCCACAGTATATGTAATGCTCTAGAAAAGAAATCGAATACACTCATAGAATCCCGGAAGCAAGGTGCATTATGACACTGAGGTTACTACCTCAGAGTTCCAGTTTCTATCACACTAGTTCTGAAATGCCAGTGAGATGTCTCACCTCACAATAACAACGATACAGTTACTGGCATCTAAGCTGTTAGAGGTTGGAAGAGGTTGTATGAGTATTGTGAATTCTCAGCTATTCCTGCAGATACAGTGGATAACATTACCGACAAAGAGTGTTTGACACTAGAATCAACTCTGTAGTTATTCACTATCTTAGTGGCCAGCTACAGGCATGTCAATAACTTTAAAGGCCAGTTGCATTCTTATACATCGTGGTAGAAGGAGATCTTTAAAAAGGCATCTACAGGGATGTCTATAATGGTGTTGATAGGAATCTTACCTGTAAATAATTGCAAGGACCTAATCAAAGTTAGTGATGGGTATAGGCTGCTTTTATGTGCATGGGCAATTAAGAGAAGAATGAAGGATATGCATTAATGAGTTGCAGGGATCCGCTGTGTTTCCATGCATACAGGTGCTGACAGAAACAATCAGGGGGGAAAGGATCAGCTATTTGTACACAATCAGCTATGGAAGGCAGAAGAGGCAGCATCAGTAGTCAAACTGTCACTGCCAATCTTAGCCCTAGGTACAAATTGCAATAAAGTAATTTTCTTTGGGGTTCCATGGGAAGGTTTGTACTTATATATTTTTCACTGTCCCTGTGATAATGCCTTTGAGAGTGAGAGGTGTTGGCTTATGCACATAACAACAACAACAACAAATGTGCAATTGGACTGTGAACCAATGTTACTAAGCAGCAGCAGCAAGTTTGTTTTGGAAAAAGGCTACCTCAGAATGCTTTATCAATACTCAGAACCTGACAAAGCTGCTAAGCTTAATTTACAGTATGGAGTAATCGCAGCAGCTGCTTTGTGTAGCTGTAGTTTACAGTACTAGCTCAGGTTTCTCAGAAGGAGGAGGAAGAAGCATAGTGAGGCAGTGAATACAGTCTCTCAAGGCTGCAGGACTAAGTACTGTTACAAAAATGAGCTTTGCTACAGCAGTCTTGTAACTATGGTGGCTCAAAGGAAAAGGAACTCAAGCCGAGGTCAGGATTTAAAGACTTCCGGGGGGGGGGGGGGGGGGATATGGCAGTGAGGAAACTGTGTGAGAATCTGAATCAGTTTTCTTGGCAATTGTATTTATCAGTGGTAGAAGCAGCAAAGGCTCCCTTATGGACAAAATCACTATAGTTTACAACCTCACAATTTGAAAGACTCACAGAAACTCAGGCTTGGGATTGCATATATATATATATATATATATATATATATATATATATATATATATATATATCATAGAATACCAGAAAATTTGCCTTTTCTCAAACATGAATCAGGCATGAAGTTTTATTTTTTTATAGTCACTGGAATTTCTTGAATGTTTATGTCTCCTAACATGTATATGCTAAAATGTTAATCTCTGGTTTGATAGTATTTGAGGGTGGAAATGTTAGGAAGCTAATGAACCATATTGTAAAACTCTTGTAGATTAGATCCCTACATGTGTAAAAGGGAATCCAAAAAACTCTTTTAACCTCCTTTTTCTATGTAAGGATATAGTATAATATAATAAGAAAAGAGCTTTCTGCAGTGAAGAGAGCCTACACCAGAATTTGAACACACTGGCACATTTATATGGGATGGAAAGTCTCCAGTACCCAAGAGATAAAGTTATTTTTACTATTTATAAGGCAAGCTGAAAGGACCCTGATATAGCTGTCTCTTGTGAGGCTATGCCAGGGCCTGCCAAATACAGAAGTGGATGCTCACAGTCATCTATAGGATGGAACACAGGGCCTTCAATGGAGGAGCTAGAGAAAGTATCCAAGGAGCTGAAGGGGTCTGCAACCCTGTAGATGGAACAAAAATATGAACTAACCACTGCCCCCCAGAGCTCCTGTCTCTAGCTGCATATGTACCAGAAGATGGCCTAGTCGGCCATCATTGGGAAGAGAGGCCCCTTGATCTTGCAAACTTTATATGCCCCAGTACAGGGGAATGCCAGGGCCAAGAATTGGGAGTGAGTGGGTAGGGGGGCAGGGCCAGGGGAGTGTATAGGGAACTCTGGGGATAGCATTTGAAATGTAAATAAAGAAATTATGTAATTTAAAAAAAAAGACACATAGCTTGTGATAGTTGGAAAGTTATTCAAGTTAAGACAATCATAGTACGCATTATTCCCCAGTATCCTAAAATATCATTATAGAAGGTACACATGCCTCAGCCCAATAAATGTAATGTGCACTGTATTTGTGTCAATCAGGGTACACTGTATTTTTTTCATGTTGTTTATATTCTGTTTTTCAATCTTGAAGAACTCTCAAACATCCTTACTAGGTCAATATTATATAAAGTTAGTATATGAAGCACTTTTATTTTATTTAACTTTTAGAACATTTATTATATTTTTATTTTATATGGATGTCTTGCCTGCATGGATATAAAGCAATTGTGTGCTTATTGTTTGTGGAAAAGAGATGAAGATATTTGATCCCCTCAATCTAGTTAAGAACTCTCAAACATCCTTACTAGGTCAATATTATATAAAATTAGTATATGAAGCACTTTTATTTTATTTAACTTTTAGAACATTTATTATATTTTTATTTTATATGGATGTCTTGCCTGCATGGATAGAAAGCAATTGTGTGCTTATTGTTTGTGGAAAAGAGATGAAGATATTTGATCCCCTCAATCTAGTTAAAGAAGTTCATGTGCATCCAGGAGCATGCTTGGAATCTAATTCTGGTGGTCTGAAAGATTAGATAATGTTATCTGATAAGCCATCCTTCTATTCTTATATATAACTCTGTAATCTAGAATAAAAAAGTAATTATAGTAACTTTTTCAATAAGTATCTGATATATTAAGCTTCCAACTTGTTTTAGTAATAATAATAATGGAGCAAATACTCATATTTCAAAGAATTATTTACATTTGAATTAAAATGTTTAAACATGAAATGCTCTTAATGCTAATTACAAGGTATATGAAAGCTTCCTATTAAGCAGAAAGGAGTAATATCTACATGATATATGAAAGTCTAAGAGAAAAGAAACCACCATGGCACCTTAAAATATCAAATTGCATAGTAAGATTAAGAAAAAAAGAAAGTAAGTTAAAAACTGAAGTACTTTACAAAATACCAATAGGAACAGCAAGTCACTGTCTATTATAATTATTTTAAGCATAAATGAATCAAGGACTCAAATCAAAATTTAGAATGACTACATTATAATTATAAAGTTTTACAAACACAAGAAACACTGGTGAATGTCACAGAATCACATATTTGAAGTGACATAAGCTAGGCACAGTAAGACAAATAATAAATGACTTCACTTACTTGTCAAAGTAAAAAGAAAGAAAAGAAAAGAAAAGAAAAGAAAAGAAAAGAAAAGAAACCCCTTAATAAGCCTGAAAGAAGAATAGTAATTGACAGGATGTTGATGGCTGGGAATAAGAGTAAGATTAGTTCTTCACCATCTTTAAGATTGGAGAATTTAATGCATAGCATCACGGTTAAGTTCATGAAACTGTGGTTTAGACATGAAATTTGTTTTTAAAAATTTAAACATCTTCTGCCGCAGACCCTCTCAAGTCCCTTGTCTGCGTGGGTCGAGTTCTCTTGAGCAAGTGGGCAAAGATTCGGCGAGTGACAAACAGACCACACAAGGGAGTATGAATCTGAGTGTAATTGTGAGATTGAGCACCAAACTTTTATACAGTGGGGAAGAAACCAGGCCAGGTACATCCATCAAGTTACAATGACACAATATAAAGGAGTGAATACATCAAAAGGACTTACAGGAGCCAGGCAATGTTTACAGTAAATAGTAAGGCAGCTCTGTTTAGGATTAGCTACTGACAAAGGATTTCACACCTTAGTTACAATCTGCTTTTTCTCTGAAACTAGCAGTAGGGGATTCCGCACCAGTGGGCCTCTTATCATAGGCCCAGGTAGGTTCTAAAGGAAGAGAAGTTTACCAACTTGCTTTTAGTCTGCAAAGTAGTCTGTCTCTACCTGGCTGTAATTAAGATACCTTTCTCAGTGGGAACTCTATCTATTCCTTGAAGTGATTGCCCTTAGCAAACATTCTGCAGGCCAGCTCTGAGCTTCTTTGACTTCTACCTTTGTAATGCTAATTAGTCTCCCTGTCCCTAGAGAGTTATCTGAATTCCCTCTGAAAAATCAAGAATTCTCTAGGACTGTTGGAACACTGAAAAGCTTAGCTTATGTCAGGATTCATTCTATGCTTAATATAAAAATTCCCACTAAATAAACACGTAGATCCATATGCCAGACTGTGCAGGGATAAATCTGGTAGTGAGAATGTCTACCCAGGAGAATGAGTTCTTTTCGAAACCCATGTGTCTCATGAGTGCTTGTAGGTTTTTAGGCCTGCCAAGCTCTACACTGGGATGTCCGTGGCAATCTTCCTTACAAATATGTGGTTAGATGTATAATATATTAATACATTACTCTTATTACCGTCATTATTTCACAGTCTATGAATATTAACCTAGCAACATGTCTGCCACAGTTGCTGCATACCTTTAATCCCAAACAATGACTACTAATTGAGAGGCAGACAAAGTGGTGACATACAGATAGGTTTGACAGAATGAATTAGAGATAGGATATACCCAACTCTTATAAGAAGAGAAAGGAAATAACAGCAACTTAAGAGCAGTAGAGGGAGAGAGGTGGAGTTGAGTTTATGAATATAGTACAGTTCAGTTGAATGCAATTGAGTTCAGTTTAGTTTATACAGTCCATTCAGTTCCATACACTTTGTGGAGCTCAGAGGCAGTTTTTCAAAGCACAGCAATTCAGTCAGAAGCCAAGAAAAGCCAACTAGAACCAGTCAACTTGGAGATGAGTTTGAGCCAGAAGAGCTGAGGTAAACCAGGCAGCCAGAGTTTATGAAGAGCTAGAAAGGGTGCATTTATTCAGCAGTATGCCTTAGAGGCTGAAACATTCTAAGCCTAAGTTAGGAGATGGAGGCTAGAAG